>JBAMCP010000199.1:0-77579 GCA_037075105.1 Lissocephala sabroskyi
TACCCCCAGAAAGCCTCGACACTGTCGATCTGGGTGACCTCGCTCAGCATGTCCTTCCAGTGTTTGGTGCGATCGTTCTCCAAATACCACAGGGTCCAAATGTGCTCCAAAGGATGCTTGTATTCGATTTTGTATGCCTCATCTTCATCCTCATCCTCCTCGAGGTCCTCGTCCAGCTTGTCGTCCGACAGCCCGACGGCGAGGTCCTCAATCAGCTCCGGTCCGTCCTCGTACTCCATCTCGTCCTCCAGCGACTGACAAGGGTTTCATAGTTTTGAATATATATTGCCCCAGAAAACTAAATTGGCGCAACATTCAAATAAATGATGAGGATGACGAAGATTCTAAAAACGCAAGAACAAGGCAAAACTTATTCTTCGTTAATTTGCAAAACGCCCCAAATGTTGCAGAGGCACTGCTAATAAGCCAAATAGGCAGACATAGGGTAACAATTTCTAAGGCAAAACCTAGAAGTGAACTGGTGCAGTGCTTCCGGTGTCAAGACTTCGGACACACGCGAAACTATTGTCTGAAGGAGCCAGTCTGTGGCAAATGCTCTGGCGATCATGATACAGCCTCTGCATTGTGCCAAGTAAATGCCAGCGACAAACATGTATGCGCGAACTGTGGGGAAGACCATATATCTAGTTTCAAAGGCTGCAAAGTTAGAGTCGAGGCTGCCGAGAGACGGTATGTCTAATACCAACAGAATGAACCAAAACACTACAGATCAGTTCATTTCAAACGCCACCGTTAAGAGTGGCTTCCTTATGCTGATATATCTAGACCAGCAAGGGAAAATCAAGTCAAGACGATAACTAGACAAAACTGGCCCATATCAAACGAGGCTGCTGAAGACCGCTTCTGTAATAAATTCAGCTTTTTGGAAAAGGCTATATATGATCTAAATGCTAGAATGGATCAAATGTTTAAACTAATTCAGGATGCGATGGACTCTAATAGAGCCTTTCGTGAACTGATACAAAAGCTTATTTCCAAATGATTAACTCACTAATAAAAATTGGTCTTTGGAACGCACGAGGTTTGGTTAAAAATACGGAAGAACTGAGACTGTTCCTTGCTGCTAATACAATAGACATTATGCTAGTAACAGAAACGCACATGCGCCCCGGTCAAAAGGTGTATATTCCTGGATACGAGCAATACCATGCCAATCATCCCAGCGGCACCTCAAAGAGTGGTTCCGCTATTATTATTCGATCAAGTATTTCTCACACGCAATCTGATTCCATTACACTCACTAGCTTACAAGCAGCCAGTGTAAATGTGCCAACAAATGGTGGATCCATTAAGATTTCCTCCAAATATCTTCCTCCTAACGAACAATGGAGCGCGGCCGACTTCGAGCAGCTGTTTATAACTCTAGGCAGCAGATTCCTTGCAGGCGGTGACTTCAACGCAAAGCATCCATGTTGGGGAAATATAAGGTCTTGTACTCGAGGAAGACGTCTTCAAGAAGCCATTGTCAGTAGTACATGCCAAATCCTTGCAACTGGGGAGCCAACCTTTTACTCAGGCAATGCACTGGATTTCTTTATAGTCAACGGAATTCTACATGACAGGCTTTCTGTTGAAATAAAATACGAGCTCTCGTCCGACCATTTGCCACTTGTAGCTTCACTGCATCAACAGCCACAGTATAAGCCCAAGAAGCAGTTTCTACTCTCGCCGGGTTCACGTATTCCCGTTTTCATAGCTGAACTTGAACGCAGAACCAACTTAAACATAGACATAAGCAGCCCAACGGATATAGATGACGCTATTAGCATTTTCATGCACAATTTATCTCTGGCTGCATCTATTTCTGCTCCCATATACCCGCCACACCGATGTCAGCAATCACACCTTCCTGCTAATGTAGCTGCGCTCCTGAGAATAAAAAGAAGAGTGAGAAAAGAATACGCGAGAACGAGAGACGCTCGTATCAAACAAATTTTTAACAGACTTTCAAATCGTGTACATAAAGCACTTGAAAAAGCCAAACAGGAAAAGATTGGTGGCTTACTGAGCGATGCTGGTCCTGATGAATCCACCAACTATTCACTCTGGAAGCTTACAAGGCGGTTCAAGAGACTACCTAGCACGAAGTCTCCCATTAAAGACCCCGCTGGGGGATGGTGCTACTCCAGCCAGGAGAAAGCAAAAGTTTTTGCAGATAGCTTAGAGGAAAGATTCAAGCCATTTAACACCACGTCAGATGAGACTCAAAGAGCTGTGACGATGCAGCTAGACATGCCACGCTGCAAGAGGTTGAGTTCCTTATCAACAAGCTGCAAATCAAGAAAGCCCCTGGTCAGGACCTTCGAGACAACAGAACATTGAAACTGCTTCCAAAACGGGCGCTTCTCTTCATAACTCTGCTGCTAAATAGCATGTTCAGGCTGGAGTACTTTCCAACTTCCGTTGAGGATTTTAAGCAATTTTCTAGTTTATTACCTTGCCAAAAATACATGCAGCGCAGATCTGCTGCAAATATTTATATAGTCTATGGAAATCTCCCTCTGCCGCTGCCGTTCCACTTGGCTGATTTATGTTTGTGGGCTTTTATCGGCGGTGGGAGCAGTCAGTCCATTGAAATCCCCCATTTGATAGGATTAATTCCCCGAACACACAATAGACAATCGACAAATAAAATCGAAAAAAACCGCCAAATTTATAGGGTCAAATGGAGAGCAACAAAAAAACCCACCCACTGTCGCAATTTTTTTGTTTGGGCGGCTGAATTTGCCAATTTGCTGGCTCGACTGGTTAGTTGGGGCTCTCCTGATTCGAGGGCATCCTCTTTAAAATTCATTCCAGTTTTTTCTTTTTTTTTCCGTATCAATCAACACGCACACGAAATTTCTTAAGGGACCCCGAGGCCTCCACTACCAAGTGATATTAAATGTAGCCATTAAGCCCGGAGAGCCGCATTGCCGGGCCGTGAAGTGCAGTTTTGCCGGAAATGTTGCCAGTTGCGGACGTTGGCGTGGCGCACGTGTTGCTGCCATTTTGTCTTACCTTTTGCATAAATAAATAAGCAAATATATACCCACTTCAGTCAGCATATATCCAGCCGCCCCCTCGGTGCCTCGAGTATTTTAAGTGCCCGGCCTGACTTTCGGCGGGAGTGGAAGCCCCGGCAACGCTGGCTTGTCTGGGACGTCCTGGTTGTCATTGCTGTTGTCCTGCCATCATCATCATCGTGCTCGTCGTTGTCGTTCTCATCGACAATGTTGTGTAAAGACGCACTTACTTTATTTTTTGAACATTTTATGCTCGCAACGCGTGCAATTCAAGTGAAACAAGCGGGCGGCCCGGAGCGCTCGCCTTTCGTTTCCCTACTTCATTTGGGTTCTCTTTTAAATGTAGTCAGCCAGCCAGCTGGCGAGTGGGTTTATTTGGCTCAGTCTGGTGGGTTTGTGTTTATACTTTAATGGCATATCAAAATAAGCGAGCTGCCAGGTAGTCAAAGAGATTGGATTTATGGCCAAGACGGGCATTTTCCAATTAGGTTTCGAATATGCAAAGAAAATCCGCACAATGTTCCTGATTTCGCCTGCTTATTTGTGGGCCATTAGAGAGATTTTCTCAAACGACTTTCTAAATTGAGACAGCGGCGGAGCTATAAAATTCAAAAGCCTCCTAACTTCTCATATCAAAAATCCTAGCTCTGTTTGCCTGCATTCTTTCGAAAGATCGTAATTCCCATTAATTCCACTTGAACCTTCCCATTGACGAGCTGAATGTTCTTTCTTGGAACTAAATGAGTATATCCACGTTTTGGATATATGAATGTGAAATGTTATCACCTCTTTAAAGGGCCGTCACTCCCATTAAACCTTCCCCTTGACGAGCTGAGTGTTCGCTGTTCCTTTCTAGAACCTAATGATCATTTGTGAGATCACCAAATTTTGAAATTTCTCTAGCTCCCATCAAATCCCATTAGACCTTCCCATCGAAGCGCAGAACGTTCGCTGAGATCCCCAAGTTTTGAATAGATAAAATTTAATTTTAATTGAAGACTCACCTGCTGATCTGATGCTGCTGGGGGTTCTGAAATAAAAAACAGATTTAAATTAGCTTCATGTTTAAAACATCTGGCAATGATTAAAAATGAATTAAAAGAAGCAAACAAAACCCCAAACCCCTGCCCGTTCCCCTCATCAAAGTTTTAAGAGAATTTTCCTGCTACTTTGTTCTTCCTCATTTCGTTTGCCCAATTAATTGTCGCCAAACATCACTAACTTTGCTTCCTGTTTTCTTGTGTTCTTTCCAGGTGAGCAATGGAAGCGCGTGGCGGTTACAAGTTGGCAATTAGTTAGTTTGTGGCCCAAACTCAGCAACACGGCCAATTTAATTAGCCAAGTCGAGTTATCGGACCGACAACTGCATCGGCGCTTTGACCGGCAAGAGGTGCATAATTTTTCCATTACCATCTCGAGGGCCGCGCGTGGCCGCGCTCGTAATCAATTTACAAGGAATCACATAATGAACGTAAGCGATAATGACAATAATGCCAAACTTTGTTGACGAACGGCCAACGATGATGATGGGTCCTTGGGGGCCCGGCAAACACAAATTAATTAACGAAATTAAACACGCCAGCGGGCAGACGGCAAATCGATGGTGCTGGAAGTTTTCAGTTGTCTTTTTTTGGCCCCGCAACCAGCAGATAATCGATTGACCCGCACCTGCAATAGGCCTGAGGGGCGGTGCGTCCTGGCCAGGATGTGGCGGCTGTGGCTCAGTTGCATTCGACGGGCTCTGCATTGATTGATGGGCGGCTGAGCCACGTGAAGAATTCGGTTCGCTTTCATTTGGTGGCCGAACGAATGACGAGTTGCGGGGCGGAAATTTATTGGTTTTTCTTTTGCCTTTTTTAGTCACTTTTATTTTCTGTTCCCCGGCCCTTTTTGTGTGTTGGCTTCGCGTGCCACATGCGCCTAGAAGTAGGCAGCGACAGCGGAATAACGAACATTGTCTGTGGGCCCGGCCGGAATGGCGTGTTTGTTTGCTTTTCACTTTGGGCCCTTTCTTCGTTGGCTCGGCTCCTTTCTGTGCCGCCTCATTAGTGCCAATGTACCCGCCGACTATCGGGCCTGGCCAGGTTGCCGGTGGCGGAGCAAATGTGTCACGCTTTCTATGAGGTCAAAAACAATCGATTTTCATTTGATTTGCTCTCTCACGTGCCGGCACCTCTAAATCTGCCCAGTGGCTGGGTGACGGGGCGTATGCGTAATGTGGCTTGGCAAAGCAATTTTAATGGTTATTCTTTTATCAGTTAGTTATTTTTACGGAGCTCATGAACTTTTTTAATTTAATTTTCAAAGCGTCGAAAAACTAATTTAAATTTCTGGGCCGCGGCCGTCGAGAAAACATAAAACTTGAAAGGAAAACAACTTAAAGTTGGCGGTGTGTAATCTTTTGACCGGAAGCCTCCCCCGAATTGACCCCCCACCCGCGCGTTGAGGTAGACACACAAAATAAAAACGGGAGGCGGGCCGGTTGATTTGGGATTTCCGTGACCAACGTAATTACGCCAGCCTCGCATTGTAATTGTCCCACTGTACCCACTGCGGGGGGCGGCGGGCGGTGTCCTCTCTCCCTGCCACATTAAGGGGGCGATTCATGATACAAAATTATCATAAAATATAAAAGTTGATTCGGCCAGGGAGCCGTGCGGCAATTTAGTTAATTTATCTGCCCACCTACTAAATCATCGATTGGTTCGATTCTTTTCCTTGCTGTCTGTGCGGCTGTTATGACAGCAATTGAAAGTGGGAGAACTCTCGAAGTGGGTGGGGCACCAGGAAATCGATGAGGGAACTTCTATTATTCATAGAAAGCGATTTGCAGTTATCTTGAGTGCTCAAATATTGTCGGATAGTTTATTTCGATTACTGTTTGATGGCCCGAAATAACTTTTAAATTATTTAAGAAAACTTTTGTTTTAGTTGCAAAAAAACGCAAACAAAATTTGGATATCAGGATACCAACGAGGAGAGAGAAGAAAGGCTGCAAGATTTTTAACTGCTTGCTTCAATTTTGTAAGATAGTTTAGAATATTTAAGCTTTCTCCAAACCGCTTATTATTTTGTTTTAATGGCTTGAATGTTGCCAGGTTTCTTGCCAGAAAATAAAAAAAACGTGGATTCATTGTCTGTTTTTATAAATTACTTTCATTTAAGGGTCTTTAATTGTCCTAGAATTGGGCTAGTTGATTTTCTTTTGTGGGTTTTTAAGCTCCCCAGATTTCGACCTGCGAGTTGATCGAGGACTTCGACTCGAACTCAATGGTCACCGTGGTGGAGCCCACGCCGCCTGAGGTGATGGAGGCCGAGGCGCCACGCTTCCGTTTCCGGTCGGTGACTTGGATGAAACTGATGGTCTTGGGGGTGGCCCCGCCCTGGGTCAGCGTGTAGGTCCTGGTGGTGGTCGAAAAAAGCCGCTTAGGGGCGTTGATAACCTCGCGGGCAATCAGAGTGTCGGTGGCCAGCTTCGTGCCCCACACATAGTTCTGGGGCTTGCCATTGTCGTCGCCGAAGGGCAAAGCCTGCACCAGGCAGCAGGCCACGAGGACCACAAGAACCGAGATCGAATGCATTGGAAAGAGACTGAGAGCTACTGATGCCCTGAGATGGCCTGGGAGCCCCTTTTATAGGGCTGCCGAATGTGGGGTTTTTGGGGTTTTTGGAGCACTGTTGGCACAGCTGGCGGGCTGTTGGGGACCCTGAAAATCGACGGCAATGCAAGCGCCAGTGACCCAATTTTGTTCTATCAATGAGAAGTTCTTTGAAATGCTCTCCGCGTTTGTTGGAGGGGAATGCAATTTGCTGATGTCTGATGGAAATTGGCGTGCTGGTATCTGCTGAGAAATTGTTTGGCTTCGGTTGGAATAAATTGAACTTTTACGATGCCAACGCTGCCACATAAATCTCGCCACACACGCACACCTTGCCCAGGGTGGTTATCGAAAAATCCTCACTCCCATTGGGAAGGAAGGAAAAACAAACCTCACCCATAAAATGGCGACCCATTAGAAGATAATAATTCATTTCTTTGGCTGTTTTCGCTGTCAGACGAGCGCGGCGAACCATTATAAATTCAATATTTTTACGAGTGTGTTTTGTGGCACATAAACAAACAGTCCGCCAGTCCGTCAGCCAGCCAAGAGTGTCAAGTGCTTCTCCTACAGTTTGACAGCCACTGGCAGTTGCCTAGCCAGCGGCCAATTCATCAATGGCCTGGCCAGAGCCTGTCCATTTGCGGTGTTGGCAACTTTTTCTTGTCTCGTTTGCGCTTCATTTAATCTTCCTGTCGTTTCCTTTGCAAATAATTTCCATTGTTTGTTCATTGAGCAGCGGCAAATGTCTCGCCCGTTGGTGGACATGCCGGGGATGTCTTGGCGATTCCTGGGCCGTTGATATTTATTAATGTGCAATTATCGATAATTATCTGTTTATTTTGTATTTGCTGCGAGTTGTTTGAACTTCGCTACGGGGTGTGTGTGCGCCCCATCAAATTACTCAAATTGCCGAGTTAATTAAAATTCATAGTCCATTAGTCGGCTTTGAAAGGCCGATCGGCATGATTAGCCGATTAATTGTGGAATTTTCATGGCTTTCCATATTTTAAAAGGACTGCAATCGGGCCAATTGGCCCGGCTAATTGCATTCAACCAGTGGCATTTATAACCATCGTAGACTTCGCAATGCCAAAGGAATTTTAAAGGCGATTCTTATGTCAAAGTTTGCGCATCGGAAAAAGGGGAAAAAAAACTGCTAATTGGGCGGGCAGTTTTTGCCCCCAACTGTACTTCTAATTTGCTTCATTCTTGCCCCGAACCCCAGAAATATTCGAATTGAGAAACTCACCAGCATCTGTTGATTCCTTTGGCTCCCTGCCGACGTTTTGTGGAACCAGTTTAGTCCTGAAAGAAAAAAAAAGAGGGGAAAATATTAGCTTGGTAGTTGGTAGTTCCTTATCTTTATGAGCGATCCATAAGCTCGTAATTTTATTGATATTTCGCATTAGCTGCGTTTCTGGATATGGGAAAGTAGAAGCTTTTTTACTACCGCCCAATAAAGATTACAAGACTGAGAGCATAAAATTAAAGCTACTGACTCTGTTTAATGGAATAAATAAGAATCGTAAGTACTTTAGAGAGATCCTAAGGTTGTTCTTTTCGTCTACTCTCGCACTGATTTGGGGTCATTGGTCTTCGCGGGATGAGGGCAATTTCCAGTTGATGCCCAAGAATTCTGCCGAGTGAATTCGAATCTCGGCGAATCTTTTATGAAATCTCGAAATATTCCCAATCACAAACCGGGAAAACCAATCTATCCCACACCATTTCGATAAATTGCCGGCACCTCCGACAGCCCCACTGCCCCCATCGACCGACCCAGTCAGAGTCGTTGGGTCGGTTGCTCGGCCAGCCAGAGATTGTGATTCCCCCGATCGCCCCAGAGTTTTCCCTCTGCCCACTGTGTGGATGGATGGATGTGGATGAATCTCAAAGTCATTTTGCCATTTGTGCAAACAATTTGCTGCGTTTCATGTTACGACTTTTTTTCCTCTTGCTCTCCTCGTCTTCTGGCCTGGACGGGCCCTGTCCCAACCATAACAACCCCAGCGATCATCACGACGACGACGACGACGACGCGGAGAGAAAAATTCATCGAAGAAATGCCAAACTGCAATTGACTTGCATGACCATAAAAATTAAGTTATATACACCAAAGTGGGCGCACTGCCGCTCAGCGGGGGTGGGCGGGGCCCAAAGCGACCACCGACGGCCCGAAGATGCCGCAGTTGCTCCACAACCGATCGTCCGTCCGTCCCGGCTAAAGCGCAAAAATAAACTCAAGTGAAATTGCTGCTGTAATACATTTGAATGGGGCAGGCAGCGGCGGGGCACGCGGGGGCCCCGGAAAAATCTTCTCGGATCGGCCAGCCTGGCTGAAACCTTTTGGGCCTTTTCCTCCAACGGCCCCGGCAATGTTTGCCGCTGTTGTTTGCTTATTATGTCTAATTAGATTGCGCTGCCGCATTGCTGTGGAATGTGGGATTATAAATTTCCGTGGAGCTGGGATGATAAAGTGATTGCTGGATTTTGGAGGGGACCTCGGATCGGCCGGGCCACTCGCCAATTGAGAACTCGTAAAAATTCTCACGTTTTGCTCTAAATTCGTTTGCCTTCGTCGCTTTTTGCATAATCACCGCCCGCCGCACTCGCCTGCTCGTTCCAACAGCCATTGAACTCTTAAGTGACACACACACACTCGCGTACACACGCACACACACGCACTCGATATGATTTGAAGTGAGGCTTGAAACTCGACTTGTTGCTGGGCGGACGGCCGAGCGGATGGGATGGCCGGGCGGGCATGGCCGATTTTTATCAAATTGCCTCTGGCCAGCTTCTCTAGCCGCCACCACCACTGCCGTCGCTGTGGTTGGTTCCTTCGGGTTTCCTGGGTGACGACTTTGTTTGCTGGCCGGCGGCTATGCAAATTCTGTCGGCCGTCGCCCGTCGGTGCCCTAGAAACACCAAAAACCGGTGGCAGCTGAGAGATGCCTCTGGATTTGTGGCTGCTTCTTTTTTTGATTGTCTCGCAGGAGGAAAATAAACAAAATTTCCGCCCGCCCGTTCGCCGGCCATCAAAAGTCCAATGAACCTTGAGCTCAGGTCTCAAGTGCCGGGTTCTTGGCGATTTGCGTTGATTTCTCTCGATTCATCACACCGAAAGCGCCCGCAGCCGCGGATCAATTCGGCGTGTGTACGCAGCGGGAGGCGCGGCGGCCCTCCGGCTCCCTCCGAATGACAGTTTTAAACTTCCCCAAAAAAAAGTGAGGCTCGCCGAAATTAAAACGTAATTATGTGTTAATTTCCAGGGGCCCGAAAATCTGCGGAGTTAACTGCGAAACGGAAAGTTCTGGAGGGGTCATTAGGGGCGTTTGGGGTTCTTTTTTTCTGAGGAATTAATTATAATTTAAGCCCGAGGCGTCGGCCGGGCCAAGCGACTATGACTAATGGCGCTGATGATGCGGAAGCGCCAGAAGTCATTGCACCCTCGAAATTCCGGCATGCAAAACTCGTTTAGGTTCGCCCGACTCCGCTCGTTTTTCCACTAACAAAATAATTTACTTTTCGGGCGAATAATCAACTTAAATTTAAGACAATCCATCCGCTACTTCTTGGAGAAGAAGCTCATAATGCTGCCCTGTTTGGTTTTGGCCGCCGGCGGGGACTTCTTCTGCTTCTTTGGGGAGGCGGCCTTGGCTGGTGGAGGCTTCTTCCGGGGCGAGCTGCGCTTTTGGGTGGTCTGAGGCTGCTTCTTGGGCTTGATGGTGATGACGAAACCATCCTCGTCCATGAAGGTTTCGTTGGCCGGCGGGCTGTCGACATCGATGACCTCGTCGGCGGGCTTCTTTGGGGGCTGCGGCTCATCCTCGTCGGAGTCGACTATGCGGCGGCGTTTGCTGCCCTTGGAGGGCCCGGGCGAGGCGTCCAGCTGGCTGCGCAGCTTGTCCAATTTCTCCTCCTCATCCGAGGAGGCCTCGCTCTCCTCGAACAGCTGCACGGAAGTGTTGGCCGGCGTGGCTGGTGGCTCTTTCTTAAGAGCGCCGCTGGCGGAGGCCGCTGGAGTGGAGGGAGCTTCCTTTTTAACGGCTGCAGCAGCTGCGGGAGGCGAGCGCTTGGGCCGCCCGCCTGGCGGCGCATTCTTGAAGAAACTGTCCACCGTTGAGGGCTTGGCCGCCGCCTTTGCCTCCTTGGCTGGCTGGCTGGCTTTCGACGAAGCTGCCCCAAAGAAACTATTAATGCTGCCTTTTTTGTTGGCCGCAGCTGCCTTCTTCTGCTCGGGTGGGGAGACTTCCGTCTTAACGCTGCTTGCCGGCTTGGCGGGCTTGTGCACGCCGTTGGTGGCTGGCGGTGGCGCTGGGGCAGCGGCGGCTGGTGGGCCTGCCTGGCGCTTCTTTAGGTCGGCCAGCTTCACCTCCAGGTGCTGCATGGGCTTGAATATCTGCGTGGGCGCCTTGGAGCCGCCGGCCACCTCGATGGAGTACAATTTGGACTCGGCATTTTGCAATTTGCGCAGCCACTCGTTTAGCTTGGTTTCGCCCTGGACGATTTTGTAGATTTCGGAGGAGCTGCCGTCGTTGGCCTTGGCAATGCCATGCACCAAATAGCGCTTCTCGTACTTCGAGTCCTAAAGGCACAGAAAGTTAGTGGGGCTGCGCGGGGAAAAAAAGCGCGAATTTCGCAATCTTCACCTGCTTGGTGAGAAACTCCTCGAGGGTTTTGTGGACCTCGTCGTAGGCTATTTCGAACTGCTCCAGCAAGTCCGTGACCAGCACCCGCCGGTCGAAGTCAATCAAGCAATCGTCCAGCGCCTGCGACAGCGACATTTTCACAGCAAAAATAAAACAAACGCGAGGGCAAAATAAAAACGCGCACAAACCAGCGACGGCACTTGGGTCGATAACCGGTGACGTTCCGTTCGCTCGCGAACAGATTCGCTGGGACAGTTCGGTATATCGAATAAGAGTTGCGCGATAAAGCCGCTAGGTGGCGCCAATTTTAAAAATTCAAATACTAACGCGCGGTTTTTTTTCAGCTTTTAGATTTTTAAGCCGGCAAAATGCGCTTTGAACCCTTGGGCCAGAAAATGTTTACACGCCGCAACTGGCTGCTGCGCTGCAGCATTCTCATCAACGTGGCCGTGGTCCTCTACATCGGCAGCCACGTGATGATTGGCGGCGGCAACAATTTCACCAGTGGCGGCGGCTTTCTCCTCCAAGAACAACAAGCGGCAGCGGCCCTGCAGGCATCGCCCCAGCCCACAGCCAAAAACTTAAATGTAAGTAGACATTTATCAGCCACCCAAATCAAATTAATAACTTGGTTATTTCAGGGCGAGCCGCCTCACACGGAGGAGAAGCAGCCGGCGACGTCGAACAACAATGCCTTGCAGCAGGCCCCGCAACCCAACCCCAGCGACAGCGGAGGGGCCGGCAATGCACCGCCCGCTGTCGACGCTGCGGTTCCCGTACGCAGCGAGGACCCAGCCGGCGAACTGTACCCCCCCTTGGCCGACCTGGTGGTGGGCAACATTGGCGCTGCCCCTGGCAATGGCAACCTCGAGCTGAACACCACGCAGACCGACAGCTACATCGTCACCGGCGACGAGAAGGAGCTGGAGGAGCGGGTGAGGACTTTGCTCAACTGCTACGACCATGCCTACGACCAGGAGACCCTGCAGCGCGGCGACTTCTGGGTCTTAAAGAACTACGTCCGGGCGGACCACGGCGAGCTCAAATGCCACGAAAGCATCACCTACACCACCCATGCGGACTACACGTTCCTCGACAACCTAGTGCCGCTCCTAGAGAGGTAGGTGGCCTTTAGTTGAGGTTGAAAGACAGAATTATAATCCCTTTTTTTTTTGGACAGATGGAACGCCCCGGTGAGCATAGCCATGCATGCGCCGGGCACGGATTTCCAGCCCACCCTGGACGCCATCAAGTATCTGAGAGACTGCGCCCCCGGAAACAACCTGGTGCGGGCCTTCACCACCTTCCACATTTACTTCAGCACCAAGCACATACCCAAGTCCGTGCCGAAGGCCCTGGATGCCCTGAAAACAGGCTACAACTGCACGCTGCCGCCGCCGTACTTCAACGTCAGCTCGGGGCATTTGTACAAGGCCCAGAAGAAGCTCCTGTATCCCGTGAACGTAGGGCGGAATATTGCCCGGGATGCGGCCCTCACCCACTTCATACTGGCCTCCGACATTGAGCTGTACCCCAATCCGGGGCTGGTCAAGAAGTTCCTCGAGATGATTGCCCGCAACGAGCCGTATTTGCACAGGAAGCCGCCAAGGTGAGCGGGAGAAGAAAAGCATTTAGACTTTTTGAAAACTGTTCTCTTTTTTAGGGTCTTTCCGCTGAGTATTTTCGAGGTGGACGGCAACTCGCCGGTGCCGCATGACAAGACGGAACTGCAGGAGTTCCTGCGCTCGGGCAAGGCGATTCCCTTCCACAAGCGCGTCTGCTCGAGCTGCCATGGAGTGCCCAAGTCCAAGGAGTGGATGGCGGCCAACGAGACCGACGAACTGAGCGTCTTCCACATAGGCAAGCGCACCGGTTACTATGTCCACTGGGAGCCCATCTACATAGGCACCCATGCCGATCCGCACTACGACGAGCGGCTCAGCTGGGAGGGCAAAAGCGACAAAATGACCCAGGTAAGCAGGCATCTCCACAGACTCAAAGGAATTTTTAATTGATAAGCATTTTTTAGGGCTACGCTCTGTGCGTTCTGGACTACGAGTTCCACATACTCGACAACGCCTTCCTCGTGCACAAGCCGGGCATCAAGGTGCTGAAGAAGGACAACCGGCGGGCGGTGCTGGCCGGCAAGACCAACCAGCTGATACGCAAGATCATCTACCCCGAGCTCAAGATCATGTACGGCATGCGTAAGGGATGTGCGGTATAGTAACTACTCCCATCCTTCGTTGGAGCCCAGACTTTAAACCAGAGGAATGCGAAAAGACTACAACCACATCAAATGAAACTCCTACAATTTGCAATGTTCTGAGCGCGAAGGCCAGCCAGCATTGCAGTTGATGTCTTAATGGTTAAATTAGACTTTAGACTCGACTTAGAATTTAGCTAATTAGGCTTAGAGTTAGTCAGCTGAGACGAAACTTAGGACGAGCACGGCTTGCGTACGTTAAACGTAGTTAGTTGTTGTTGCCCCCTCTCCTCGAGGTAGTTAGGAAAGCAAAAGGAAAGACAGCGATTGAACACTCTCATTCCTGTGGATTAAGTTCGCCCCAACTCCGTTCTACCTTTAAGCAGTCAGTTGTTTTTAGTTGTAGGCCTTCGATTTGTAGTTTAGTTTTTAGTTAGCCGAAATTCTGTTAGGTTTACAAATGATTTCCTCTTCCTAAACTATATTTGCATACAAAAAGAAATACTCAAAACTTGCTGAAGAAATGAAACGAATTCCGAAAAGGTCTGAGCGATTCCTAGCCACACAAGTCTTACCAATTCGGAGAGCCCTGCCAGTCAAAAGAGCCCAGGCCACCCCCTTAAACTTAAGGATCTAACGAAGAAGTCACCACTGAATGGTTGAGGAAAATTCAATTAGATGAAGTAATACGAAAATTACAATACCTTTCGATGCGCTAAGCAACCGTGATATTTGTACTAGTAAAGAAGGGAGAGACAGAGGGAGGATTGAGGATTAATTATAGCGATTATGAGGACAACTGACGGACGGGACGGACACACTTGGTAGGTCGTATTAATCTAGTTTTGTATATGGTTTTTTTAGATGTTGAACTTTAAGTCAAACTTGTGCACATATAAATGTTTAAAACATAAAAAGAGAACCACAAAATGTCCCCGGAATTTTACAGCAAAAGCTAATCGATTAGAACACTAGAGTAGGTAGATTTTGTTCCATGAGCCTTACGTGAAATAGGAAGGATAATTGCGAGATCCGAAGAGACTTGGGAACAAAAATAAAACGTAATTTTCTTGTTGTTTGTAAGCCAAAAGAAACACACAAAAAAGTTGTTCAAAGTTGGAAATCCCCAAATTGAGAATCCCCGCCCCGAGGGAATTAATTATGATAAAGATTAAAGTGCCTTAGAATTGAAAGAAATTGATAAAAAATATATAAAACTTCTAAAAGCTTGGGATTTGGAGGCACGCGACTCCTTGGTTCTTGAATGATCCGATTTATTTTTGTATATAAAAAAAGAGCCAGCGAAAACCTCTTGCGATATTTGTAAATATTTTAAGTCCGAAACGAAACTTGGAAAGCAGTCCCCAATTAAACTAGAAAAGCCTGCCAATTTTTCCTTTGCGTTCGGTTCGAAACCCACAGCATTACCATTAGATATTTCTCGATTTGTATTACTGGCCGCCCCCTCACCCCCCGCCCCGCTAGCAAGTAAGAAAGGCCGCGTGGAATTTGATTTTAAGTGCGAAATTGCTGAGCGTGTGTTCTATGGACTCCTAGCTGTTAAACTAGAATCGAGAGTAAAAAGAAATTTACATTTAAAACCCACAAAACTACACACAAACAAAAAGACAGCCACACAATGCAGTGTAAAAATAAAATGATGAAAAACATTCCCAAGGAGTTGGTTTCATTTTCCTGGAACTCGTCTGCCGCTGATCTTGGCACGCTGATCGGTGCGGGCACGCACTTGGCACGGCTTTGGTAAGACGTCAGCGGCAGGTTCCCTTTGTGGCCTTGACTTGGGACGGGTTTCTTTTCTTTCAAACGAAAATAAAAGTGCGAAAAATGCTAATACCAAATTCGAGTTTGCCTATAATTTTATGGCATTTAATTACACTGCCCAGCAAAACAACGAGTTCGAGACAAAAAGGTAAAGAGTTTAAAATCCCATAAAGGTCATTAAAGAGCTTCAAAAGTCGATTCTTCTAAGAGCTTAAAGCCTCTAAGAGTTTAAAGGTTTCTACTCCCAAGAACCGAGCAAATCTTGAGAACGATACTTTTTAGAGAGTCATTAAAAATTTTTCAAAATTAATTACGAATCCACCGCGAATCTAACACAATAAATCAGATGATATTTCTTATGAAGTTGCGAATAAACCCCCAGAAAATTTAGCTCTAAAAGTTTGAGAATTTCTACTTCCAAGAACCCAGCAAATCTTGAAGCATTTAATAGCTTTATTGGGAACAAAGGTCCCGGAGATTTCCAGAGAGTCTTTATATATTCTTAAAAACAACTTAGGAACCCATCATCAACCCCAGAAATCAGATATTCTTTCTTATGATATTGTAAATAATCCCCCCCCGAAAATTTAGTCTTGCATAGTCCCCATCAGACTCAAATTTCGAGTATTTAGAGAGCTCCTTAAAGTTTTTAAGCGTTTCAGCGTTTCTATTCCCAAGAACCCGGCAAATCTTAAAACATTAAAGAGCCTGAATAATGGGAACAAAAGATTTCGGAACTTTCCAGAGAGTCTTTTTTAAATTGTTTAAAAAAAAAACTTAGAAATCCATCGAAATCAGATGATATTTCTAATGAAATTTAAATGATCCCCAGAAATCGTAGTCTTGTGTAGGAAAGTGTAAATTAGACTCACCGTTTGATTAATTTTAAGCCAAGCTTTGGAGCCACTTGTCACTGGCGGGTATTTTTGTTTCTGGGTGTGTTCAGGGCGATCCATTGACTCATCTCTTTCAAGCCTGACATCTTTTCTTGTTGCTAGCATCGGTTTTGGTTGCTGTTGTTGTTGGGCGCGTAATTTATTAACACGTTTGTTTTTATTGCACCAGCGACGGCGAGAAGTCGTCACTAGAAGAAGATCAAAAAACGCGCACGTCATCTGCGCGGCGACTGCGATTGTCGGTTGCCATTTCGAGAGGCCGTTAAGACGGTCGGCGCGTTTCTAGCGCCCACAGTCGAAATTGTCAGCTCGCGCGTTCAACACCGCGATTGCTCCCGCTTTGAGTGCCTGCAAAGGATTCAAACACAAGTGCACAGGATCAGTAAACAAATTCAAATTAAAGAAATACAAAAATGTTTAAATTCGCAATCAGTGCTGTGGTCTGTCTGGCCGTGTGCGGCTCTCTGGGTTAGTACAACAAAAATAAAGTGTGAAAAACGAAAGACTTAGGCAACGAACAGCACACACAAAACTGTGGCCATCACTAAGCTAATCTAAGGTTTTTTTTAATACCCTAAGTGATTGTGGAAATGACTGGGCTGTTTAGATATTTAAGCAATAATTTAAAATAAAATATTGATAGAAAATAGCATTAAAAATAATTAAAACCCCTTCCGTTCCTCCCTGTTAATTGTCACCTGTAATTTAGTTTCTCTGATTTCCAACTCATCTCATTTGCATGATTGGTTCGAGTGTCGGTTGGGTAATTGAAGAGCGAACAATGCCAGGAAATCGCTGGCAGTATTTCCTCTATTTAGTCTAAGGAAACGAGTAACTTGAGTTCCCTGAATTTTTGAGATTTCTTCAAAGCGGGTTTTTTGGTTTTCAAGGTTAACTGGCGCTTCTTAAAAATTCAAAATCAATTCACACGCAGCGGCCACAAAAACCCAACGAATGTTACATAACTTTGAGCTTTTGTCTGTCTCGCTGGTGCCGGTTATTGATATGCCATGAAACTTGTTTGTGCATGGCCGACGGTCGGTCAGCATCAGCAGATTTAGCGCTTCATTGCGTGCTCCGAGCGCTTAGCCGGTTGCTTTGACCTTTAAGCGTTTTGCATGTGTGAGTTTGAGATTTTGGTAGCAAGGGAAACCAATTGAACACCAATTGTGGCAGTTGAAAGGAAGTCAAATCAATTGCGCGTGGGAAACCAAAAACCCCCGAAACTCTTAGCCAAGACACAAACCACTCCGTACAGCGGGTTCAACAAACCGCGGCGAGCTGGGCTCATTAAAATGTGTAGGGCAACGCGGCCTGGGCCCGTCTTCGGGAATTCCCATCAAGATTTTATGTACGTTTAAGTGAAGCGCCCTGCTTGGCGCTGCGCATCTTCATCATTACCATAACCGCATCATTAGAGGTAAGCCCCGCCCCTCGCGGCAGCTAATTAGCACGACCTCACTAACCGCCCGCCCCGCCCACTTGTCTTCTTGCAGCCCAAGCCGCTGCCGGTGGCTGCCGCGAGGCCAACGGCACCGCCCCCGTCTCCGGCTCCTGCGATGCCTACATCGAGTGCAAGAACGGCGTGGCCGAGGAGAAGCTCTGCCCCGACGGCCTCCTCTACAACGAGAAGTCCACGGGCTACCCCTGCGGCTACCCCATCGACGTGGAGTGCAGCCAGCCCCAGGCCCGCCTGCAGGCCGCCCAGCCCACCGACGACTGCCCCCACCAATTCGGCTACTACCGCATGGGCGATGCCAGCCACTGCGGGCAGTTCATGAACTGCGCGGCCGGCAAGGGCTTTGTGTTCGACTGCCCCGAGGGGCTGGCCTGGAACCCGGCCACCTACAAGTGCGACTGGCCCGACCAGGTGGAGAGCTGCGATGCCGAGGCCTTCTTGGGCTTCAGCTGCCCGGCGCCGGCCCCGAAGTCGCCGCTGCTGGGCGAGCAGGAGGAGGACTACACGTTCCATGCGTCGCAGGAGAACTGCCAGGTGTACTTCATCTGTATTGAGGGCCGGCCCAGGCGCATTGGCTGCGGGGAGGACCAGGCCTTCAACCAGGAGCTGAAGCAGTGCGACGACATCGACAATGTACCCAACTGCAGTGCTGATATTCGGGCCAAGGGGGCGGAGATTAAGGCGGCGCGGGCCTCGGCCGCGAAGGCCCACCAGGTCCAGCGGTCGGGCTGAATGGAGCAGCGCGAATTTCTTTCTTTTTCTTTTACGAGCCAACCGAAAACTACACTTGGGATAGTTTGATTTGAGTTTTCTAGTCTGTAGTTAACCAGCCTCTGTTGAGCGACAATAAAGCCAACCCATTGACAATTAAGACCAAAGATCTGTCGGCCCGCCAAGTCTTTCGTTTGCAAGCAGAAATCTCCGAATCGTCCGGCAACTAAAATCGAACTCTTCTTTATGTTTGCAGCTGTGGCCGCGCCGGACTGCCCCTCGCCTAACGGACGCTTTGCCGACCCCGAGCAATGCGACGCCTACACTGAGTGCCAGGAGGGCGAGTCTCTGGCCAAGCTGTGCCCCGATGGCCTGCTCTTCCACCAGCGCACCAAGACCACCGGCGAATGCACCTACGCCCCCTTCTCCACCTGCAAGGAGCGCACCCGCCTGCAGCCAGCCAACGGCACGGACGAGTGCCCCCGACAGTTTGGGTTCTACCCCAACGGCGACTCCACCAAGTGCGGCGTCTACCGCAACTGCGCCCACGGCGTGGCCAGCCTGACCAAATGCCCCGAGGGCCTGGCCTTCAACGAGGAGACCTACCAGTGCGACTGGCCTGACTTGGTCGGTGCCTGCAACGCCGAGGCCTTCTTGGGCTTCAACTGCCCGGCCTCGGAGCTGGTCGATGGCATTTCGCCCGAGGTGGACGTCACCCCCGAGGGGGAGCTGCGCTATTTCCGTCACCCTCAGACCTGCAAGAAGTACTTCGTCTGCGTGAACGGTCACCCCCGGCTGTACAATTGCGGCAAGTACTTGGCTTTCAATGCCCAGACGAAGCTGTGCGACTTTTACAACCGCGTGCCCGAGTGCTACGCTTTGCTGAAGGAGAAGCAGCGGCAGAAGGCGGAGCGCCAGTTGCCGGGGGCTGCCTAAGGCGCCCGGGCTGTGAGGGACTTAGTAGGTCTTTTTTCTTAGAGGCTGCGATGGGAGTTTTGTGCAATTTGTTATTTAAAAAAAGAAATATATAAATAAACCAAGGAAAACTATAAGAGTATTTGGAAATCGAAAAGGTTAACAGAGAAAGGGAATTGATTGATGAGGCTGACTTGAAGTCTTAAAGAACCTAATCGATTACTGACTGCGATGTGTTTTTATTGTCTTAGACAAGGTGGAAACGGAGGAGGATGACTTAGAAAATTCACCTCCAAAAGCCAATTAAATAGGCTTAGAATAGTTCAACTGCGAGCTGCATGAGACGCCATTGAAAGAGACTTCAAACTTTCCCTGATCGGGAACCAGATTATTCAACCCAATAGCCGATATGTCGACAAGCTTGTGGCCCAACCTAACCCGCTGGCGAGTGACCTCTCTGACCCCACACCCCTCCAAAGATTAATGAGAATTCATCCCAGTGACCTGCCCTCCTTGCAACTATTTGTTTAAGGCATTGTATTGTACCTTCCATTTGGTTTAAGCTTCCCCCAATAGGTTAAGCTCAGAAAGCAATACAAAAATTCCTAATTTTATAGAATAAATTAAGCTTAAATTTAAAAAAAGAAGAAAATTCAAGAGGAAATATCGACCACGACTAGGGGACTCAACTCTGATGAGATAATTATTAATAAAAGTGAGTTGAAAAGTATTTAAGTAAAAAAGAATATGGGACTATTTTCTATAGAGATAATAGACAAAACTGATGTTTAAAAAACGAGAATAAAAATGGTAAAACAAATATTAAAATATTTAAAACCGAAATATAGACACTTGGCCTAAATTTCTTTGATTTAAAACGTTTTAAAACTAAATGAGAGATATAAAATGAGTTTAGCTTAAAAATAAACGTACCGAAGGTATTAAAGATTGGTGTGCCTACTTTTAGGCAGCTTTAAAAAAAAAAAAACCATCAACCCAGAACAAACGACACAAACATGAACTTAATTTTAAGTTAATTTTAAAATTTTATTTTTATCATCATGGTTTCGAAATCGTTTCGAATATCATTATCGCTTTTATCGTAATGCTTTTCGTTTCTTAGTTATCGATAGGTTAAATAAACTTATACAGATTTTACACGAGACCGCCAACCTTTGCCGTACAATTTAATTCCTCCCATTTAGTCCATTGATTTTACGGGTTTTCTATACAATTTGTTTGGAAACAATTCGATTCGATAAAAAAAAACGTATCCCAAATGAACTCGCTCGTCGTAAATGATCGAGTTTTCCGTAATTTATTCTTACATACTTTTTGTTTTCTTTTTGAAAATAATTAAGCTCGAATTCGTTTGTTTTTTTTTTGTGGTAAAATTGTTAAAAAGATTTCTCTCAGTTTATCACGAATTAGCCAATTGTTTTGGGATTTTATGTTCAGTTTAAAGTTGCTTAAAGTAAACGATCCAATGACCAACTAACCTCCTCGAACTGCTTCGGGTTCTCTCATTCTCGAACTCAATTCCCACCGCTCTCTCTTTTTTGGCTATAAAAATTAAGTTACTTTTGCTTGCTTAGATTTCTTGTCACTTTTGAACTATTTTTCTCTCTCTGTGTGTAGTTTCTAAATTACAACAAATAATTTGGTATTTTGTATTAGTATTGTTAGTATTTTTATTTTCTTGTTGCTTGTTGTTCTTGTTGCTTTTATAGTTTTACAAATTTCACTTGTTGTAGTTTTTTTTCACTTTGTTTTAGGTTTTTTTTAGTTTTTAAATTTACTTTGTGTTTTGCTAAGGCGACTTTTGTTTGGTTGTTTCACTTTGTTGTTTAATACTTTTTGTGCTTTACATTTCTGCAATATATTCGACTCCGATTTTGTCAGTTTTGGTTTTCCCATCAATGGGAACAATTTGCATTTGAATACTAAAAACAAAAACCCAATAAACAAACCAAAGACGCTCCACGAACAAAATGAAAACAAGAATTAAACAGAAAAAAACAACACACATTTTGTAAAGGAAATTATAACCATTTTCCGTCGTTTAAATTTGTGCTAGAAATTCGGCTATTAAAATTATTTACGTTCGTATCTCGCCACCCCGATTTTTGCTTGAGAAAAGATTTACATTCGTGATCTTTTTTTTTTTTTGGTTTTCTTAAGTCCTCTTGTGGTTTTTTTTTAACATATTCAGTCTTTCAGCTTTCAACATAAATAAATTAATTAAATTAATTTATTTAATTGCATTTAAGTTTCATTCTTTTATCGAACTCGCTTGAGTGATTGCTGCCTGTAAATAATTTCGTGTTCTATTGCATTTATGTGGTAATTTTCATATGTCTGCCTTATGTTGCGTATTAAAATTTATAGCCAAAGAGATTTGATTTTCAATCCGAAAACTCTAGTCGCGTTTTTCGAAATTGAAGAAAAATTTGGAAAAAATTTATCGTTTATCCTTAGTCAAAAGTTGGTTGCAAAAGCCAAAAGTTTGTTGTTCTCTTAATTCTAAAATCTTGTGTTTTTCCATTTATACATTTAAATAGTTATAATTATGGTAATATTTATTTTCTTTCATTTCGAAATGTCTTTTGCATTTCGATTGAGATGCGCTCGTTATTCTCATTCATAAACTGCCTTGGATTTTGATATTTCATGGAAATTTTCGTGTTTCTTTTTTGGGTTCTTTCAAGTGGACGTACGCTCAATTTTGGATTTCATAGATAACTTCCTTCGGTTTGCGTTTGCTTGTCGAAAATGTTGGCTTAGATTTAGACCTTTAAACATTAGATGCGTGTATAATAAATGTATAAAATTTTGTGTCTAAATTCAGTTGTTTTTAGGAGTTTTGAATTTGAATTCTGTGCTCAAAATGGAAACCAACTAAAACTGTCAAGTGGAAAATTCAGCAGCGTTTTTCCCCCTCTCCCATTCCCATTCCCATTCACTGTTCACCGTTCACCGACTAAAACTCAACGAAAATTCCCATTTGGTTTCCCGGTTCTTTTGTGTTGCTCCCTTTCTAAATTTAATTAAAAACTGTATATTATTTCCTATCCGCGTTTCAACTCTTGGGTGGGGCTTAAATTGTATTCTCCGTATGCTATATTTTCTTGTTCCAACAAATCGGTCGTTTCTTTTTTTGTTGTTTCATTTCCTTATTGTAATTTACCGGTTCTCTGGCGATTTTGTTTTTTGTGTTTCGTTTTGTTGTTTGTATATTTATTGTAATAAGGCAACTGCTTTGTTTTTATTTAATTTTCTCACTGCGCTGCATTTCTGCATGGATTCTTTTGAAGTCCTCCCCGAGGGGAGGAGAGGATTCTTTTTGTTTGTCGTTTTGCTTTTTAAACTGCATTTTGAATTGGAATTTTGTGTGCCTCGAGATTTGTTCGTTTAACTTGAAAATAATTCGTAAGATTTCTAGATGAACTAAACCGAAATTTGCCCAAACTTTGCGCCCAAAATTGTTCAATTTTTGATTGACTCCTAAAAACAACGAAATGCTTTCTTTGTTTTCTTTCGTTTTAGCAATTTTGTAGTGTCTTAAATGTTAATTTTAGTTGGAAATTTTGTTATTGATATACTAGATTTTTTTTTATAATTTTTGTTTTTTTCTTTTTGGAATTTTGTTTTTAATTTAATTTTGAATTTTGCTTGTATTTGTTTTGGAATATTTTTACCTTAACTTTAATTTCTTTCTATATTTAAAGAAAAACCAAAATTGAAGTGAAGTTATTAATTTTGTGGCCTAAATTTTATGCAGTTTATAATGCGCATATTTTATATATATATATATATAAATTTATATATATTTTGTTGTTGTATATGTGATAATTTATAAAGAGCATCTCCATAAAGATGTTCGTTCAATGCTCTTAATATTAAAAAGGGGATTAAAGGAAATTTTAAAATAATTCAACAAAAACCAAACGCACCAAACCATCACCAGATAAAATAACTTAAACAATCAGCGTTTATACAAATATATAAAATTTAATTAAAACATATGGCAGAAAATGAAACTTAACCATAAAGAGAAGAGGGAAAACTTAATGGCGAGAAAGTAAATGAAACTCGAGGTGGAAAACAAAACGGTTTTATTTGGCCACGAAAAATCGCGAGTAAAAAAAGATTTGGCCGCTTTTAAATCGGGTGAGGAACCCGGAACCCGACCCCACAAACCCACCACACGCCCAACGGCTGATTAATTAAACTTTCGTTTCTTGCCGCCGCGCTTCTTGCCCTTGCCCCGCGACTTGGCCAGCTTGCGCTTTTTGCTGCCGTCGCCGCGCATCGCTGATTCGCGGCTAATCTCGCCAAGGATCTCGTCGCCCAGTGTGCCTGAGAAAAAGAGGAAATCTTATTCAACTGCAGTTTAAATTTACACCGGATCATACCCAAGGTTGTGAGCTTGCGCTGGCGGTGCTTCTCGGCCTTGGTAACGGGCAGACGGGTCAAGTAGGTTTCCTCATACTCCTGCTTCTCCTTGGCTGCCTGGGAGAGCAGCTGCTGGGCCCGCGAGCCCGACGACAGCTCAGTGGGGGCATCCAAGTACTCCTCCTTCAGATCCTGCAGCATCGACGATCTGAGACAGCCAGGAAGGTCGGTTATAACTGCCAGAGATAGTGAATTTCATGATACTCACGTGATGGCCCGCTTCTTGGCCCGCTCCATAGCCTTCTTCTCCTTGTCCGCCTCCCGCTCGTCGCCATCGTAGTAGACGGGTTTGATGCGCGGCGGCACGTAGATTCCAGCCTTGCCGGCCGTGGCTGCTTTCTTGGGCTTCTTGACGGCCCCGGCCTCGTCGTCTTCGTCCTCCTCCTCGTCCTCGTCGCTGTCACTGTCCGAGTTCTCCGCCTCCTCGTCCCCGTCCTGGTCCTCTCCGTTGCTGCCCACTCCAGTGGCGCTCAGCATGTCGTCGGGATTCGGCTTATACAGAATGGGATCCGTACTGCTCGTGACCCCCGTGGTGGCTGTTTTCACCAGCTTGTCGATCTGATAGCGCAGCTTGTGGTCGATCGGGCGGATCTTCTCCAGCACCGTGCGGATCTCGATCAAACGCTCAATGGAGGGATCTCCTTCAATGGTCTCGCCGGAGCACTTGCGCAGCACAACGTAGGTCAAGTTGATTAGGTAGTCCAAGAGCATGTGGTATTTAACCTCGAGGAAGCTGAGGCCGTACTCTGTGGTGAGCTCGCCGCGTCTGACGCGCTGGAGCATGCCCTCGACGAGGTCGGTGACCTGCTTGACGTTGCTGTTCATCTCGCCGAGCAGCTGGATGGCCTGGGGAATGTCCTGTTGGCCCTGCACTTCGCAGTCGTAGTCCAAAGCCTGGGAGCAAGTCGAAATGGAAGAAGAAATACTGAAGATCAAAACGGCCAAGCCCGAGCTTAAATTACCGGCATTTCAGCGAGCGGTTCTACGGCTCTGAAACAACCATCGAAATGTCAGCAACTAATTACGCGGTTGCTGGATATTCATGCAAATTCCTGCGACTGCCAGCCTGCCAGCCGACGCATCGGTCCCTCTCAGTGTGTGTTTTGCTTTTTGTTGCCGTCTCTTTTGTTTTGGGGGGATGCCGCCGTCCTTTGGGCTGGGAGGGCGGAGGGTGTCACATTTTGTGCACAGGAAATTAAATTCGCCATGCAAATACACAAATAAGTTTTGGGGTTTCGGTTGTGCAACGTGCCACACGCTGCCCTGCCACCCACTCGCAGCCCAGCGCGGAGGTGGCCGGGTTGACCGCATAACTCATTTGCATATTTTATTGGTTGCCATTTAATTATTTGCATTTTACAAAATTGCCAATGTTCTTTGTGCCATCCGGCGGTTCGGCGGTCTGTTTCCATCCTTTTCGGAAGGGAGGCGCCACGGCCAGGCTGGTGGGCGCGCGATGCACTTTGCTTTTTTGACCACCGGGGCTTATGTTGCATTTATTTTCAATTAATATTAATAAAGCAGCCGGCCCACCAGCCCGCCGGCCTTCCGTCCCCGTTCGTAATTTCCCGTATATTTTAGATATTAATTGCAAAATGCATAGGCGCGGGACTTTTGGGGGCAGACAGTCCATGTCATTTGCGGTGCGGGTAGCACAAAAAAAAATACTTGCAATTTACAAAGCAATTTACCATTTAATTATTTTGATAACAATTTTGAGAGCAGCGAGGGTTTTTTTTTAATTCTTGCGGATGTGCGGCCAGACACAAATTTTTGGGGTATTTTGAGGTAAATTTGCATATTTCTTTGTATTTGTTATTGGGAAATTATTGTAATTAAATTTTAGTGGATGGGGAGAAACCAAAAAGGGATAGCGGCTGGTAAACTCGAATGTGGAAGTTGAGGTTTTTCTATTTTTCTATGCAAAAACAGACCGGAGGCATAATGGGAAAATCAAGGATTTATGGAAAACATCGAGATCAAATTGGTCTCTAAAACTGTGTGGATAGGAAAAAGAACTTCAGGAAGCTTGATAATGGCAAACTGTCATCGAATTACTGAAAGCAATAACAATAATCTCGGACACCAGAAGACTTTAAAAAATCATCAACAGCTTTTATAGGAATGTCGATTGTTGCCTATACAAGGAAATATTGAGTCCCTTAACTTTATTAGACAATACCGTTTATAAAACTGCATAAATGAAGCACCTGAAGTTTATAGGAACTCAGGGGCCTGGGACCTTTGTGAATTTGAGAAGAATTAGATATAAATTGTAAATGATTGCGCATTCCCCTGAATAAACCTTATTCATTGAGATCTGAAGGTAATTAAGATAAAACATTAACCGATTTTGAAGAACACAAGCAGCGAACTCATAGAACTGATTTTTAATCCTACTTGAAGAGCTCTAAATGTCGGAAATTGACTACTTTGAGAGAAGAGTTCTTCAAAAAGAACACTATTTAAGAAATATGATTGATGTAAAGTAAAAGAAGAGTTTGCCAGATTTGAGAATGCTCTTTTCACATTACTAAAAGCAAATTCGACTTCGACAACCTTTAGAACTGCAAAAACCTTCACCCTCAACCCCCCACCTCCAAAAAAAGAACAGATTTTGAGACGAATGGTCTGCAATTTTTGATGAGTCGGTCATTATTGCTGAGTTGACATTCTATCGGCCGATTTACAAGCCCACAGCTCCCTGTATGGACGACATTAGGGCTGTAAAACAACACGACTCGCGGATGGCCAGGACAGCCACGTTAATGAGCAAGCCGAAGGGGCGGGAGGGTAGGTGGCCGATTGCGGGCGGTCTAAAAAGCAATTACAACAAAATGGCAAAACTACCACCGAATTCAAATTGCCAGCATCGTCTGCCTGTCTGTCCAACTATCTGGCTGTCTGTCTGTCGCTTCGATGATTTAAAATTCGACTGGCGTTTTGTGTAATTTTCAGATGCGACACCAACAACAACAACGAAATGCAAATGCATTACGAGTCACCGTTGTTGTTGTTGGTGTTTCATGCCTGCCATTTGGCATTAACTGTTATTTAGCAATGCATTTTATGTGCAGGAGATGACCGACCCCTGGCCACCGCCCGGCCCGCCCGCCTCGGCCAATTGAATCTCACAGTTTTTCGGGCTTTATTACATGAATGGCCCGGCCGTCTGGCCTGGCCCACGTAACGATGGCCCTGGCAGGGGGCAGATGGCGAATCTCACATGCATACAATGGTGGCTGTTGCTGTGCCACTGGCAGTGGCAGTGCCAGCGTCCTGCGTCCCGGTGCCTTTGTCGCCCGCCCGTTCAACAATTTTTATTTCCGCTTTTCGAGCGCGCACATAAATAAAATATAAATGACAATTTCGGGGGAGAATTTCGCGCTGTTTGTTTGTCCGTCCGTCCTGCCCGCCCTGCTGGGGGGTTACGAAAATTCCAAATATAAAACAGAGCCACCCAGCCGAAAGGCAGCCGTGCCACGCCCAGCCGAAAAAATCAGCCTCCACTCCGCAATTCGACGCCACTGCATTTAATGACAACCTGCAAAATTTTTCGACTCCCTGTCGCTGTGCTCCTGTGGCAGAGGGGAGGCTCTGCATATATGAAAGGTACAGTGCTGCCTGCAATTATTTTGGTTGACTGTCTCTTTGGGTGAACTACAGAGCGGGACAGAAAGAGCGAATGGGAGTCGGGCGGCGGGTGGCAAAGTTTTAACATTAAAATCATAAATAAAATTGCCGACCGACGGCAATAATTGCATATTTATAGGCGGCTTTTTAGGAGGGGCGGGTAAAATATATAGAACTTCGAGTTCTCTCTGGTGGGGGAGGGGGTTATGTTTTTGCATATCTGAATTCGAAATGAATTTTTGACGCAGGCTGACCAATCGCAAAATCGCGTTTTATGTGGTATAAATTTTTAATTTTTATTTGCCCGTTGCGCGCTGATTTTATAGAAATTAAACATTTACGCCTTGGCTTATTTTGCAAAACTCATCGGGGATCTCATTTGCGCATATAAAACTAAATGATTTCGGCCTGGGGAGGACGGGAAATATATAAAGTTGATTGGTCGCAAAAATTGGCAAATTGAGAGGAGGTTATTTTATTTCCAGAAGGTTTGCTAAAGAGGATTATAAAATTTCTACCAAAAGTGCTATAAGTCGGGTAATTAAGAGGATCTAAATCAAAACCAGCTGGGATTAAAGTATTAAAGATATCAGCAGATTAAATGATGAATAAACTGATAAAAGTTTAAAATATTCAAAAAGTTCGTCTTCTAGTAAAGAATGTTGAAGTATTCTTTGGGTATAAGGAAGCAGTTGGTGGAGAAGCTTATAAGTCCTGAAAATTCTGACCTCACTTTCTGATAAATTCGATTCAAAGAAGAAAACCAAAGAGCCCTTCTTTGAAGTCTTTAGTTAAAGAATATCTTTTAAAGAAATAAGCATGGTTGGTATAAGAGTGTTTCTTTGGGATAGCAGAGTCGAGAGATCTTAGGAGAACAAATGCACAACCGATTAGTATGAAGACAATCGATACGATCGTCGTTTACACTTTAGTGACTTGGAGAGAACTTTCAGGGCTTCCTTCTGATTCTGATCTCTAGAGATTGATTGCCAGAAACTTTCCCATAAAAAGAGCAAAAAGTATTTAACTCTCCACAAACTTATAAGAACCAAAATTCAAGGACCATTTGCACAACAAAACCTCCCACAACTCCCCTAATTAAAGTGGTTTATTGTTCTTTCGATGTTGTTTTCTGAGCCGCACAATATCACGATCTCGGGTGCTTCCGTTCCACCTTTGCAGGGCAATTCAATTACCATTGCTAAACCCAAGAGCAAACATCGTTATCGCCACGGAGACGGCCTTCAGGGATCCAGAAAGAGCGCACATATGAGCCTCGAGCCGCAAGGACATGAAGCCTGACCATTCGATGGCAACCATTAAAAATCGATTGACATAACTCAAAAATTGTGCAAATTAACGTGAAACCAGCGGGCCACAAGCAACAACAACAACAGCGACAGGGGCACGTCGACCAGCGACGACAATATTTTTGCTTACTGATTTCGGAGGCGGGGAGGAAGCCCGCCATCCGCCCAAGGAACAACAGTTGCAACCGCCGACATGAATAACGAGTCGGCGCTGAGAATGGCGGCGATGACGGTCGTGGACCAGGCCAAAAAATATGGCCAAAAGCATCCAGTTAGCCAACGCAACGAAGGGGCCGCTAGGCGGCTCGTGGCGGTCTGCAAAGGGACAACGACGACAATGTTTGGCGACCGCGCCGACTGCCTGATGAAATACGTGCAGTGGCCGCAGCAAAACCGCAACCACCCCCGCCCCAGCCACTGGCATTCCAGACCAGCTTAGATGGCAGTTGCATTGCCAATAACCGAAATATTGATTAGAGTTTATGGGCCAGGCGAACGGGGACGACCCGTGGAGGCTCACGTTCGGCCCTTCCATTGTCTGGTGGCTGGTGGGTTGCGAACTACAAGTACAGTCGCGGCAAAAGCTGCTTGGGTTCAGGTGTGACAACAAGCCGCCAGCAAATTGCCAAAAATTACTGCCCATAATTTGAATTGCATATGAAAAACTGAGGCCCCTCCCCACATCGACTGGTGCCTGTCATTTTGGTAATTTTCAATTTGGAGCTCCATAAATCCCCGCCCCGCACAGTCGACATGAATTTGAATAATTGGCTGGCTGATTTGGCCACTCGAAAATAATTCTAAACTACCAGGAATTTATGGTTTGCGGCGTTGGAAATTTTAAAAATTTCGTTCCCTTTTAACAAATTGAAAATGCATAAGGCGCAAAATTTGATTTAAGCGCGGGGGTGGTGGACTGGCCTTTGCCCGCTGCTCCTTGTTAATGGAAATTGCTTTTTGCATAAAAAAGGCGTCGAGGTGACGCCTACAAATATGCGAGCCGTTTGCTTTGACACTTTGTAGCTGCTTTGAGGGCCGGCCAACAAACCGGAACGAAACAAAAAAACCGTCCACGCATTTCAATGCGACAGGCGGCGAGGACCAGCCAACGCGTCGTATGCGCAACGCCAGCCGAGTCATATAAACAATTTCAAATCGTTCTACTCTCCGCCGGGGCGGGGTCGAGAGGTGGGCCTTGCCGTTTGATTGTCTGTCTGTTTGTCTTTGCCGCACGACGAGTTGTCATTTTTTCGCCATCTCTGGGGAGTTTGCCATTTATTTCTTGGTTTTTTTTTTGTTCCCCGGCCTCGCCAGCTTTCTATATGTTTTTGTGAGCTTCTGTCGCCTGCCGGCCTGTTTGCTGGTCATCATCTCAGCAGCAGCAACGGCAACACACCAGCCAAATGGCTGTGACATGCGTTATAACGCGTATATCTTTTTTTTTCTGCTCTCGAGGTTTGTTTACTTTCGAGGGCAAACAGCACAAAAATAGAAAGCAAATGAGCAGATTTTTTTGGGTGTGCTTGTTTGGAAAGGGAAGCCTTTTTTAATTCCAATTATTGAGTGATGATAAGAAATTCAATTTGCCTAATCAAGCAAAAGGAAAGCTCATTTAATTAGCCGACATTTTTTATTTGCAAAGGACAAGGGAATTTTTGGGTAAGCCGGTGAATTTTATGGGAAGGAAATTTGGTTGAAAATGCAACAGAGGACGAAGAAAGTCCAAGACCAAATGGACAATCTCGTTTACTCGCAATTAACCAAGAAAATTATCTGGAATTCTTACTTCCACTTTTATAGGAATCTTTTGTAATTGTGAGCTAGTCCCACCCAAACTTGCCCTGCATAAATTAGTCTAAGTTCAGTGAGGCTTCATTTGACTCCAGTTCGAGGCTTCTCCTTATCGGAGATTATCGGATTGTTCAACTTGGGCAATTCTACAAAACTTTGAGTCCAACAGTCTATCTGGGAGACTGGGGAACAAGGGGATAAAAACCTTTGTGTTATTTTATCGGAAGTGCTGGTGGCAGCCTAAGCTCGCCAGAGAGAAAATAGTGATACTTTGATCGAAGGCCGGGAATCTATTATGAAGAGGACTACTACAAGAATTGGGAGAGAAGAGTTTTCTAGGTTAGGAAGGAGAAACAGAAGCAGAATTCTAAGAAAACTGAAAACAGGTTTGAATAACCAAAATGGGCAGATGTCTGCAACAACTCGGTTGTCTTTTAAGTCCAAACAAACTTAAGTCAAATATCTGAAAGAACTTAAACCTTCTGTTGAAATTTATTACTCCGAACAGAGTTCAAGCTTTCCTTAATTTAACTTGATAAAAGGAAAAGGTATATAAATAAATGAACTTTCTTTCCAACGAATTCCTCAAACACATTCGATATGATAAACTCCATTAACTTTGCCGACGTACCCCGCCCATTGGCCGCCCATCACGGTAATTCCGCTTCCCTTAGCGATTTCGATTCCGATTTCATTCGATGGTTGCTGTTGTTTTTATTATTATTTTAAAATGCAAATACCCAACACAAACACAGAGAATCAACGCTTGTACATGGCAATTCCAACCTCCCTTCCCCCAACCAAAAAGGATATCAGGAAAAAAAAGAAAGAACAAAAAATAGAAAACAACAACGGCAACGGGACTATGAAATATTGCCAATCAGAAATGAAACCGAAAATAAATCGATTGTTTCAACAAACGCACACAGCCCCCCCACACACAGCAGTCATACACACGGACAGAGCGACAGCAGAAATGCCAACCCGAGCTTTCGGCAACAAAGTGCGAGTGAAAGAGCGAGAGAGCCGCCGCTGGTGGGTGGGGGCAGGCGGTAAGGCCGATCGGCTGGCTTCGGCTCGCCAATTTTTGCGTTACGCGAAAAAATGAACGAGCCAAGCCTGCGCCTGTTGTGGCTGGGGCAGCCAGCAGAGGTGGAGGGAAGGATGTGCCGGGTGGTGCGGCTGGTTGAGTGATGGCCACGTGTGTGTGTCAATGTGGCGTGTGCGAGTGTTGGGTGAAAATTGAAACAGTGAGTCGGGCTGGACGCGCACATAGCCAAAAAAGGCAGGCCAATGGCAAGGGGGTGGCACATAACCCAGCCCCTCTCTGCTCTGCCGGCCGTTGACTGCTCCGTCGCCGTCCGTGTCGCTCTGTCGCTTTCGGCGAGCCTCGCGGGCCCAACAAGCGCGTTGAGTGGCCGCCGGGCGGTCGCACACACCCACACACAACTACACGTTGCATTTGCATGTGCGAGGCGTAATTGGACAGCCCGGGCAGCTGGCCGGACATATGGGAATAGGTGGGCTGCATTCTTGCCACCACCGCATCGTGATGAGCACCAGCAGATCCGTGCCTGAGCTTCCGGTGTCCTGTAGGTGCCTGTGTGTGGGAATGGCTGGGCTTTTTTTTGACAAAGGGCGGGCGAGACGCCACCAATTGCCCACCTGGCCGTGCACTCCCCCTGGGCGATGTCTTTCACTCCCCACCGACGGTTAAGTTGACAGAATGCCGGGGCCTGAGCTTCGCTCGTTTCTATGGCGGCCAAAAATCCCTGTGGCCTCCATTGTTTTTCTGTTTTTGGGCTTCAGGAAATTGGGACAACCTGTTCCCCTAAATGATCTTCAAGTAGAGCTCTTCTCCCAACCCGCCCAGCCTGCATTTTTAGTTCACCCGTCGACGGGTGACGGCAGCGGTGGCTGTCGCCCGGCCAAATTGTATTTAAAATTTATATAAATTTGCGTCAGACCAGCCAGCCGGCGATCCTTGTTATCGTTTCCAGTTGCCCGCCACCCTCGCTTGGCAACACCCGTTTTCGATTATTTTTGGTGTACAATCAACGGGGCAAAGTAAAAATTCTCGCGATTTATGTATGCCCAATGTGTGTGGGGGTGTAAAACGAGGCCTCGTCAGACAGCATCCCGACCCGCCCCTGCCCCCTCTCTCGAGAGAGTTTTTGTGTTATTTTCCCCTGCACCAAATTCATGTACAATATTTTCATTCCATTCCTGAGTTGGGTTGGTCGGGGGTTTGGTGCTCCAACAACCGCGCTTGTTGATTTTATTGGCACGTAAATTCATGTGAACGTGGAGTCCTTCGCGTATTGCCAAATGTTTTTTTCGGCCGGGCTTTTGTTGTTGTCATTTTTGTTCGAACGCCCAACCCCCCACGCCAGCCACTGGACCATTTTATGTACAACAATTGTTTTTTTGGCGCATTTTATAAATAATATTTTCGCACTCAGACACACCCGAATGCGCGGCGGTGTTTCATTTTATATACAACGAATATGAAAAATAGGGATAGGTAAATATTCCATATACGGGTTCTGAACAAATATTTCTCTCCACACAAAACTAACGGATGACGACCGCAGGTGAGGGGCCAAGGATGAAGTGAAACTGTCAATTCCAGGGGCGGAAATTGGGAATAAAAATCCAGACGCCTGTCATTTAATAAAATCACAGGAAGAGCTCTCCCAAAAAATATCATATTCAAATCCCCACTCTACAGATTAATGCGGAATATAGAAAAAATAAAAGAACCTTTTCGTTATTACGAATTCAGGATTTTCAAAGACTTTTCAGTTCCTTTCCTGTAGATAGAATGGAAATTCTTTCCAGAATTCATTTCATAAATAGAATTTGGTTTTAAATAAAATGAACTTTCCATTTCTTTCTCTTCCCCAACATCTTCCTAAAAAAGATTCCTAAACAAAGCTCATCAAATACAGAAAAATGGCCGCTGCTCTGTCTGCGCTTCAGGGGCCATTAAGTTTGTTATTTTTTTGTTCACAGAGGAAATGGCTACTTTTCAAGGGCTTTCAAGTACTCCAAACAGCGCATGGAAAACAATTCTTGGTCTCTTCACCGGGACTACGAGAAGCCGAGGGCCACTGGGTGGCCGCTCAGCGGCTGGGGGAATATGCATATGCATCAAATATTTTGCCTTACAATCCTTCCATTTGCTTATGGGCCGGGCCTTTTATTTGTGCTACACTTCAACGCATTTTCCGTCATTGATCCGTCCGACGGCACACGGCGTAGCCGTTGCTCTTACGCTTACCCGGTTTCATACAGAGAGAGAGGGAGGGGGAGACAAAAAAAAAAGAGGGACGCCTCATCCAATATCCTGGATGGGTGCAGTTCCCCCTCTTTGTTTTTCTGGTTCTCGGGGATTTCACTTTATTCGAGGCCAGAGAAGTTGTCGGGAAAGTTTTAATACTCTTTTTCAATGAAAAAAATAACCAGAGAGACTACATTTTTACTGATTTCAAGGATTCTGTCGGTCTGAGGAGTAATTCTCTGCCTGGTCTTCTATTGGTCTTTACAGACAAAGCGCCCATTTAATCTCTAAATTTTTATCAATGGGATCAAAATCTAGGAGATTTCGTCTTATACTCTAATATGTAGATTATCATAACTTTCAAAGAACCAACGTAAACGGGATGTACAATCAAAGACAGGGACCGAAAAAAAGCCCACAATGAATGATTTTATTTGAAGATCATAAGGAGAAATGAATGAGAATGGGTGTCGATAGAGAACAGATTCTTTCTTTTGTAGAATGCAAAATAGAAAAGTTAACGTCATTCAGGTCGGATCTGTACAATTTGACTACAAACCTTTAGGGAATTTATCATTTTAGATGCTTGTCTTCCCCTAAAGAGGGCATTCATTTTTTCCGAATATCCATATCCACCCCTCGTTGCTATTGAATTTGTGCCCAGTCAACAGCTGACCAGCAGACCCTGGGATATTCCCGCCACACACCCTCTGCCCCCCTTTAGTATTATGCCAGGGCACATACGTTTTCAAATTTCATTCGTATCCGTAGATTTTTTCACCATTACTCATATTTTTTTTGGAGTGTTCCTCCTTCTCCGTCCGATGGCCGGCGAGATTGTGGGAGGCACGTATGTTGCCAGGTTGCCACGTGCGGAGCAGCGGTGCTAAGCTTTGACTTGGGATTTGCATTTTTTACGCGCCCACCTCCATCAACACCGACCGGCTGCCTTCCACCGCTGAGTTCAGTTCAGTTTTGCTGATGTCGTCCAATTCCATCCAATTTTTTCCACAACCATTTGCATTTGGATCTTTTTTTCGGATATTTTCTCTTTTCCCTTTTTGCTGTTGACGTTTTTGCTACGGGTTTTCCCGGTTCCCCCGCCCGCCCCTCACGAGCGGGTGTGTCCAGTTTTGGGATAAAAATCCATTTCATCAGCAGGGTTTCCGTCTGGTTCTTTCCGTTTGCCGCTTTTGTCTGATCGCGTTGAAATTGTAATGAGATTTTTTTTTGTGAGCCACGCGCCCGGGATGAGGGATTCCGTGCAATTTTACGGTAATATGCTCAGACCCGGGGACTGTCTATTTAATTTATGAAATTTATCTGCGGCTCACATCGTGCGTTGGGGTCGTTTTTTTGTTTGGGGTTGGCTGCTGGCCGCTATTTGCGGTCGCCAAAGTGGAAGTGCATTCATCACTCAAAGTTAAACAGGCGGACGGATGGCCGGATCCTTTGTGCTTTCCGGCTGGGGGAGCACTTCATAAACGGGTCTTAGACATCATGCGTGAGTGGATTTGTCTGTCCTTTGGTTGTGCGGGGGAAGATGCCAGCCCGCCCAATTCAAGTAATCAGACCTGGCCAACCGCATTAGCCGGAATCCTCTGGCCACTTCGCTCCCGTCAAAATCATGGCCGAAAGGAGCCAACAGGCAAACGGTTTCACACCACCAAAGACCCCGCAAGAGCAGGAGGTCCTGTCAGTCGCATGCCAAGCCCAGAATTTGTTTCCCCCGCAAAACTGAAAAAAAAGCCAACCAACCGGCCATTCGATGGAGGAGCTTGGTCAACTTTCAAGTTGCTGGTGTGCTATTTTTTTATGGGAATCGCGGCAGTTTCCAAACTTTGCCCTATTTCTGCCCCTTCCTGCCCGGGTCCGCTGGTCGTTAGCCAGCGACTAGCGGCATTTTTGTTTGTCGCGCACTGCAGCGGCTGTCAGTTGCTTTATGAGACTCGTTGGCCACTTAGACCGCCGCCCACTCATCGTTCGGTTTGCCCAGCCCCGGCAGCCACTCCACCTTCTGGGGCGCCGGAGGCACAGCCAGCATTTCACATGCAAAGGGAAAATGTTGTCGCTGTTTAATGTCAAACGTTAGATTCTTTTTTTTCGCCCTTCTCCGCAGACGCGCTCGGCATTGTTGTCTCGGCTAAGCGGAGTTGAGCTGCCCTCTCAGTCAACCCGGTTGGTTGGTCAGTTAGTCGCGGATTTCGATGGCACGGTTGGTGGATTGGTGGGCTGTGGGGGGGAGGCACCGGAAGCAGACGGCAGTTGCAGACATTTTCATGCCTATTGCATCCCTGCCCCGCCCGCTATTGGTTGGTCCTGGGGCAGGGATTTCTCTTGTTTTGCGTTATTTGGTCCGCGGATTGAATGTGCCCCGGCGCCCCGACTTCCCTGTGGCACCCTGTTTTCCTGGCTGACTGACTGTCTTGATGGATTTGTCTGGCCGTTTTGGGTGAGTTGGTCTGGTCGCAGGCATCAAATTGGTTGGGTTCGTTTGGCTGGCCAGCCGACTGATGGCATCGATTTCAAGCCTTCCGCTCGTCGCATTTAGCGGCTTTAAAAAAACCCAAACATTTCTCACATCGTCATCGTCACCTAATTGCATTGCCCCAAGCGAATCAAATTAAATCGAGTCCGAATCCCACACTAGCAGTCATTAAAGAAGCCCAAATAAGGTGAAAGTTTTTAGAAGAAAGACAGACTTTCGTTTAAGTCGGAAATGAAGCTTTTTTAGCAAGCCAACTAAACTGTAAGGCTGAGTGATTAATTAATTGGAAATATGCCTTTGAAAATCATAGAATATCGAGCTACGGAGATTGTCTTTAAAAGTCAGGAAACTTATATGCTTTTTTAAGCAGCGGGGTTTGATTTACATGAATAGTTTCATTTTTTGGTAGCTGAACCATTTTCCCCAATTTCCAACTTCCCCAATATGCTTATCAATTGGATTTGGAATCTATATCTTTGTATCTTCATGTTTACCTCGATTTGCATAACTGTACTTTTGTCTGGCTGTGTGTGTTTGGTACAAATGACAAGCTCAAGTGGCTCAAATGTTTTTGTTTGCAATCATATTAAATTTATGCAGCGGCGGACCGAAGCTCCCTTTCCCCGCTTTGCCGGGCAACTGTCGTTTCTCCCGCCAGCCGTTATGTATGCTACACTTTTTTCCGCTTACCCAACAAGACAAAAAAATACGAGGAGAAGAGGAAGCAACGGCCAGAAAGGGAGAGCACCAGTCACTTCAACGAGAGAGAGCGAATGAAGTGTGTGTGTGTGTGGGTGTGTATTGAATATCCGGCAGTTGTTTGTCGATTTCAGTGGCCGCCAGTGCGGGGCGGATTTTGGGCGGCGGGCACGGCTAATGCGTCGCTGTTGTCGGCAAATTTGCGTGCCTAGTTTGGCGCTGGGGAGGCCGGGAAAACGTGGAGATTTTTAATTTTATTTATCATTCAAAGCGGATGCGATGTGGGCGGGTCGGCTGAGGGCCGAAAAGGACCATGCTTTTTGATGGAAATGTCGCCGCTTGTGGGCTGTTTGTGATTTCATTTGGTTTATTTACTTAGAAACCCGCACCGCGATTTATATTCATTTTTTCTCCTTTTTTTTAATTTTTGGGATTTCTTTTCCTACCCTTTCTCTTGCTGGCTCTCTGCAACGGGACACTTTTTTATTTGTCCTGTAAATGTTTAAATATGTGAGGAGGGCGGTGGGCTGACCAGCACGGGGTGGCTTTCCACCCGTTGAGCCGGCAAAGTTTCAACTTTATTATTACATTTTTTTCGGTTTTGCTTTCCATTTTTTCCCCGTGTCGAGTGGAGGTTTTTAAAAGCACGCGCATTCGTATGTGTGGGTGACTGCGAGTGGGTGGGCTGCGTGTGTGTGTGTAACGCCCTTTTTTCGGACAGTGCATTTTTAATATAATTTTTACAGCCCCACCCGTTGGACTCTCACACATCACCCACCGTCCTGGCATCCAGCTGCCGCGGCCGCAAATTTTTTCTGATTTTTTCCCCCCTGCCCAGCGATTCGGTGGGGACGACCACTGTTAACCCTCTGCCACCCCTACCAGTGCTTAATTTCAATGGGCGTGCCGGGTCGGCCCGGGTGATGTCGGGGGTTGCTGGCCGCCCATTGGCAACTGTCCGGTTTGCAGGTGGACGTTGCATATGCGGATTGTTGGCGTTTTGTTTTTATTTTCCGTAATTTTTCTGTGTAATTTCTTTTTTTTGCGAGAGGGGGAGGTGGGGGCGGGGTGGCTTATTAAGCAGACGCTGTGCTGTTGTCTGGCGACACCACTCGCCATGGCGATGAGTTGATCCCGCAACGGGAAAATATTTTCACCATATCAGCAAAAACGGCCAAAAAGGGCGGAAAAAAATATTTAATGAATTTTTATTCTGCGTGCGATGAGGCGGAGTTTCTAGCCCCTCATTTTTCGGTTTAGTGTTTTTAATTAATTAAAAATATAAATATTATTAAAATTGCATCAGATTGTAAGCCCACAAAGCTGATGGGGATGATAATGAGAGGCGTAAATGCCGAGAATGTGGGAAGTCGTTTGGGTCCCAAAGCGGAATTTGAGGTAGCAGCCAAAAGTAGGCAATAGAAATTTCACTGCCGGTAGGCATTAAATTTTTTCTTTCTTTTAGCGATTAAGGGGAAATTAGCAAGGAACTTCAATTATTGTTTGAAAAGGTTCTTTAAACCCTCATGAGTGGAAAAAATAACTTATGGAGCCACAAAATGTTCTGCAGAATGATTCTGATCAAAGAACTTCCTGACCTTCTTCACACTTAACGCCCTAAACTTTATTTCCTAAACCTAAAAATCACATTGCTGTTTCTTTCTCCCTTCCCCACTTTCACCTACCCTAGCTTTCCAGGTGAACCCCCCGGAAGCCGGAAGGTCGAACAACAAAGAAAGGCTGCTCTTCGGTGGGGCAGAGGAAGCGCTTGAAAGGCTCCTGCAGCTGCGTAGGTTTCTGTTCGTCCGCCAGGAGCATACTGTTCCACAGGAGATTGGCCAGCAGGGCATGACCCCTTTGGCTGAAATGAAAGCAATCGTGGCCGAAATATCTCCAGTCCATGCGCCCATTGGGCAAAGTCAGAGCCTTCACGTTGGCAATCATTGGATGTGAGATGATGGCGAAATCCTCCCGCTGGAACTCCGGCAAACGGCGAATTTCCATTTCGATTTGCTGCCATCGTCTGATGGTCTTGACGAACTTCTTTTGCTGGGCTCGGCTCATGCGATCGTTGGCCAGGCAATGGCAGGCAGTGTGGTGCACCAAAAAGCCCTGAATCGACAGATCTGTCATGCTCTTTATGGTGGTCATCAGATTCGGCACCACCACCAAGTTAATCAACAACCGGGGAACATTTTCCCTTAGCAGCGTAAAGGCCTCGTGGAGATCTCGGGCGTGCCGAGCCAAAAATGCCTCAGCATCGTCCCAGTGACAGAGATCCGAGCAGATGTCGTTGTTGCCCACGTAGACGGTGAGCAGCTTCCAGTGCCGCTTCAAATCCACCCGAGGGTCGTGCCTCAGCCGATCGATAAGCACGCGTGCCTGGAATGGCAAATCATGGGACATGATCATCGGCTCGGCGATGTTCAGACGGGCCATGCTGTGGTTGACAACCAGGCTATTGCCCACGGCAAATCCATACAGCTGGGGATTGTAGACTTTCAGAATATTGGGCAGAGTGAGGTATTCCCGCCAGGTGGCCATGCCCCCGCCGGAGAAGGTCAGCCCGCGGAACTCGTTGATCATATCCAAAGCGGAGTTGGAAATAATTCCATTGCCGGCCGACAAAGAGTCGCCAAAGGCCGCAATCACATCGATGTCGCCGGGCCGCAGCCGCTCCACGGAAGTCGGCGGCTTCTCCGATCTCGAGTTGTTCAGCGAACAGGGAAACGGCCGGTCCGCGGGTATTGGCGGCTGCATTTTGCCCTCCCGCATGTTCCGCTCGAACATGGCGTCGAGATTTTGCAGGGCCCAGTTGAGCGTGGCTCCGCGGGCAAAGAGCAGCAGCTGCCGCAGGTCCCGGTCGATGTGGGTGTAGTGGAGGCCTCCGTTCTCCATGCGGCGTGGATCGAAGCGCTGGGCTCGCACGCCGATGCTGCTGAGGAGATCATGGGAGCGGTTCTGTCGACGAATTCGCCGCAGGCCGGCACTGACCTGCCCGCTCAGCAGGAACAGAAAAAGCATCACAGATTTAGGCCAGTTCATTTTTTGGCAGACGATATCACGAGTGTAATTAAATAAAATCCGCAGACACCTCTGAACGCGCTCTCGATCGGCAAGCAAATGTCTCAGATTCTGGGCTGCGATCATGAATGAAGCTTCCCCCGAGCCAGTTCGAAATAGCCTCAGAAAACATGAAATTTGTCGAGTCGCGTTGCTGCCGGCAGCCCTCGCACTCATTTCTTCCATTAACTCCATCGAAACACAGCACAAAATATCAAAACACAAAAAACAAAACTCACTTAAAGCTCCCAAAACAAGCGCGCGGGCCCAGCCGACCGGCAGTTTGCTGGCTGGCCCGACGGAAGGACAGACGGGCTCAGAACTTGACTTAAAAGTGTTGACCGAGACATTTTGCAGTCACCAACACAAAGCCCAAGCCCAAGTAGTTGGGCCGATAGCTGACTGCCCGGCAAAGTGCGTCAGGTTCAAAGTTGTTGGTGCGACAGCGTCAACAATTTCATGTTGCCGCTTATTGCAAATATTAATACACAAAATTTAATTACCTTGTACGGAAACAGCGCCAACGGCAGCTGCGATCGTACATCTCCCAACATCGTAATTATTTATATGAATTTATGGCTTTACAAAGAGAAGGAGGCTAAAATGCACTTGCCAATCGGACAGCAGATTTCGTTCTTCGCGAGCAGGTTAAGTGGATCTTGTGAAATGGTTTTTATCTTTATACGACTAAAGGCGCTAAAAGGTAGTGCCGGAAATTTTGGAGACAGTATAGATCTCAATCCGGAAGAGATTTCTCAACATTTAAAAAGGTTTTAAACATTAAAGTACGAAACGATTTTTTTAAGAATCGAGAATTGTAAAAATCAGATTCATTTATGAAAGAAGAGAAAGAGGAGGTCTACCAATAATTGTTGATTGCGATTGCACAAGAACAAGGAACTTTTAGAATTATTAATTCTGTGATTTTGTTGGAATGGAATTGCTTTTTATCAAGGTAAAAATTGCTTCTTAAAAAAAAAAAAAAAAAAAAATATTGAATCTTCAAAAAAATCCTAAAAATACAAGACAATTTATATTTCATTCCCATCTAATTTAGAAATCCCCTTTTTCATTCACGAAGATCTTAAAACGAAAATTAAAGGTGATCAAAGAATCTGATGACTTCTCAACAGTTCAGAATTAAATCAGAAAAAAATCTTGTATTTTTAGAAAAATACCTAGACAATTTTGATTCCCAAACCAGAATCAGATCCACAATTTCAATGACAAAGATCATAAATTTAAGATCTTCAAAAAATCTGATGACTTTACAAGAACTTCTCATTTCCAAAAAGATTCTGAGATAATTCTATTTAAAATTTATTGCTGCAATGTGCAGCTTTTTCCCCCAAAGCATTATCTGCCAGAAAGGTTGTTTTTTGTTTGATCCCAAGGGGGATTTACTTCCTTAACAACTTAGCTTCCCGTTCTCTAAATTTCAAAAAAACATAATCGGTTCTTCCCCCCGAAATGAGAACAAAGGTCGCCCCCGTATACAGGTTAAGATTTAATAAAAACCTTTTTAAAGACTCTATAAATAACCGAATGGCCGGAGGGGTTCTATAAAAACAGTAGACGTTTTTATGGAGAACGCCAGACTTTAGAGAGCAATTTTGACACGCATGATTCGGAGCCCCGATATGCCCCGAGAGATTTTTGGTTTTTTATTTGCACATTAAGCCAGCCTCGTCGAGGGGTTGGAGTGACTGATTTTTGATGGTTTTGTTTTGCGCTCAACTCGCGGCCCCTTGAAATGTTAATAGCTAATTGTTTGCCTTTGCCGGGGAGCATTTGGCGGAGGGACTTTATTCTCGCAATTGAAACGAAACGAGGCGAAATGAAATGAAAAGTGTCTCGGTAATGAACTTGATATCGGTTATTGCCCACACCAAGCAGAACGGAATAGAGTAAGAGTAATGCGATAATCGTATGTTTTTGGGCCTCGCATACCCATTAAGCCAGCCTGAAAGCGCCATGAATCCACCTGATAAAGATCTATAAATAAAGAGCCAAGTCTCGTTGCCGTTGAGTCATGACGAGTTAACGGGGCGCTCTGTTTTTAGGCGTGTCATCGGGGGTTTGTCACCTGAAGGTCGTCAAGCGTCAAGCCGTCGCGCCGTCCCAGACTGGGCGTGTTTTTTTCTTCCGCTCGTTGCGGGGTTCATCGACCATCGTCGAGTCGCAGGAACTGATGCTGTGAATTCGGGCACTCGAAATGCCTGAGGGGGAACCGCAGATCCTTTTCCCGCTTGAAGTCGGGCAAGACCAGCAGGCTGTTCCAAAAGATGTTGCTCAGCACGGCATGGCCATGCTGGCTGAAGTGCATGCAGTCATGGGAGAAGTACTTCATGTTGATGAGGTTGTTTCGGACGAAAATGGTGCTGAGATTGCGGACAATTATGTGGGGCACGATGGCGAAATCATGGCGCCGAAATTCAGGTTGTCGGATTAATTCCAGCTGATCGGAGGCCCAGGCCTCGACTGTCCGGCGGTAAAGCGGATTATAAAATTGCCTGGCGCACGAGCAACAGCGCCAGGAAATCCATTTGCACTCTGCTGGATAATTCTCAATCATTTGCTTCAGCTCATCGATATGGGGCGGCATTATGAAGGCTATCATAAGGCGAGGGACGCTGTCCCGAAGTAGGGTCAGGGCCTTGTGGAGCAGCCGCTTCTGGAGACGTAGAAACTCTTTGTGGTCTTTCCAGAAGCACAGGCTGTTGCACAGATCGTTGGTGCCCTCGAAAATGGTGAGCAGTTTCCAGTGATTGGCCATATCCACATTAGGATCCCTGCGCAGCCTTTCGATTAGCGCCATTGCCTGAAACGGCAGGTCGATATTCATGGCCATCGGCTCGGCGATATTCAAGCGCGCCGATCTCAGATCCGCTGCCAGGCTGTGATTCACCGCATGGCCATAGAGCCGGGGATTGTAGAGCTTCAGAATGTTGGGCAGGGTCAGGGCGGTTCGCCAAGTTTCTATGCCGCCGCCGGCGAAGCTGTAGCCGCGATATTCGTTAGCCAAATCGCCGAACCGCTCGGACACCAGCCCGTTGCCGGCCAGAGTGGAGTCACCCAGGGCGGCAATTACGTCGATATCACCTGGCCGCAGTTGCCTGACGTTGCTGGGCGGCTGGGCAGAGCGTCCCTGACTAAGGTCACAAGGAAACGGTTGGCTTTCTGGTATGACTCGCTGGATTTTCCCTTCGATCAAATTGCGGACTTTCAAGTCTTTGAAGCGCTCGGAAAGAGTCAGCTGCAGGCTGGCATTGCGCAAAGCGAGCAGGAGAAACCGCAGATCCTCCAAGTTTGTGTAAAACATGTCCGAATTGTGATAGGAGCCAGCATTGAAGGCAGTGGCTTTGATGCCCAGACTCTTGGCCAGACGAGCCGAGAGATTGGGGGCTTCTGGACGAGTCCAGACAGGCAGTGCGGAAAGGATAAGCAGAAAAATAAACCGACTGACGAGCATCTTCTCGGCTGAAGGTTCTACCAAAACTGACTAGAATTCTTGGGCAGACAGCACACAAATTGGAGCTTAATTCCCTGCCCAGGTCGAGGCCAATTTTAAAAGGGGTCTCGATTTCAGTTGTTTTGAAAAACACGACTAGCACTTTAAATTAAAGTAAACAGGGTGCTCAGTGAGTTTTTTAACTGGCCAGAGTTTAACTCGATTTTCTTCCCCTTGCTCGCTAATTGAATTTAATAGAACAAAATCCAGTTTTCCACCTACAGAGCCCCGTATGATTGCAGTAGCCAAGTGCAATTTCATTTGAATTGCAAATCAGCCGACCCATGAAATGAGTTGAGCGGCTGCAGGGCCACTTGGAGACATGCAATGCGTAGGGCTGGCTGCCGCATTCCAACTACTTCAGTTTGACGAGCAAATTAATGCCAATTAGCCATTCATTTATATTCAAAACGGAAGGGGGCAAAGCGACGATCTTTTATTCGCTGGCAACATTGTTGGGCAACTTTGTTGAGACACAAAAGTTTTCGGGTCTTTAAACTTTTTCAGAAGCCGTCAGCTTTTTTTAAAAACGGAGCTTTAACGATCGACAGGTGGAAGCGAGAAGCTTACGTTCGGCGTTGCCAGGTGGTGGGATTTCGTGAGGCGATTGAACGGAAGTCTGACAGTTAAGCTTTGCAAATTTAGGTTAAAGGTCGAGTGTAACCATAATAACCGGTTGATCAGCCTTCCGTGCCCGTGTGACCTATCTCTCGGGCTATCGGGGACCTTGATCTGTAAGGCCCTCGGAACGATTGCCTGGCTAAACGTGGAGCTTAGGCCAACCGCCAGCATCTAATTGCAGTTATTCAAAGCCGCAGTTACTCGCATTTTAATTGTACATAAATTAAATATTGCAGATTTGAATCTGCTTGGAAAAAACACGAAAGCGGGTAACGTGTTTCTTTCCGTATCCGATTAGGAAACACGCCGGATAAACCAGAGCCCATCGCGATTGTTATGAAAACTCTGCCGGCACCGCTCGATCGGATCAATAAAGAAGCGCCGTAAAAATTCCATATGAAGAATGGAAGCGCAAACAAAGCGAAACTGCAATTTCAAAAGCGCATTCAAAACGCCTTCGCGCTCAATTGCCGGGTTTCGCGGGGGGGAAACAATGAGAGCTGCATTTCCATTTGTACAAATTTCGACAATTAACAAAATTTGAGACCCTAAAAACTCAATTGAGTAGACGACACGGCAAGTCAAGAGCGGCGCTCCGTGGGCAGTGAACGCCGCTGACCGTGGGGCTACCGGGGGCAGACGCGGGCGCGGGGTCTATTTAAACATTGCACAACTTGACGGCCAACAAACCTTGCGACATTTTGGGCAGCGTTTAAGTTGAAATTACTCGCTGGCCGCAGCGGCAGCGCCAACAACCACTACGACGTCCGCAGCGGCAGCGGCCGCGGCGGGTTAAACGTTGCCATTTGGCTGGCCAATCGACCAATCGATATGGCCAGCGCCTCAGCCGATCCAGTGAGACAGGTGAACCAGCCAGCGTTCAACACACCCTAAGTGGGTTAATTTGTAGCGGCGCGAGCCCTGCTCGGTTCGGGGACCGAGCGGCCGACGCAGCCGCAGCAAACGCTCTTGCGCAGTCGCAGCAGCTTCAAGGTCGCTGCTCAGCTGGCGGCTTTTGTAAAAGAAAGCGCCACGGCGGCCTTGAACACAAAGAAATCCGTCTGTCTGTCTGGGTGCGATGCCGCGAAGATCAATTTTGGGAGTCTCGAATACAAAATGCGTTCCATAATTTTGAATGCAGAAAGGCAGCAGCGGCGCCGTCGATTACTCTGTGGGTTTATGGGCTGCTCTCTTTTCGAGTGTTTGTTTTGCATAGAAACGTCGAAATGTTGAAAACGAGTAGACAACAACAACGGCAACAACAGCAGCGACAGCATGGAAATAAAGCCAAAAGTGTGGCCCATAAAGCCGAGTGCTTGGGAAACTGAAAACGACCGAGCGAATACTTCGAACCAATTAATTTTGCAAAACTTATGAAACAGCCAACTCAGCATCTCGAAATGTTTGCCCGAAAGCCGAAAGTTGAATTATTAAAAAAGAAAAAAAAAACCCAAATGGGTCAACAGGGCAAATTGCCGAAGATCAAAGGCTCCACCAGCCAATCATCCCGAAATTGCAAAGTCCAAAAGACAACAAACTTTAGTTGAACTTCGCCCCGCCCTAGAGGACCGCAGAGGCCCATAAATGGTTGTCAAGTGGAAAATATGATTCCCATCATTCGCATATTCGGATCATAAAGCAAAATGACGACAGCCCGATCTTTGAACGTAATAAATTAATAGAAGATAAGAGATTTTATCCGCATAGAGCAAGAAACTAGATTTGAAACCGTCTACTTGCATCAGTTAGCCAATTCAATCTGTACTCTTTGTAATACGGATTTTTAGTTTCCATTCTTGAAGAACTCCATAATAAGAGGGCAATAAACAAACTCATTATTGTTTTTAGGAGATGATCTTTAAATTACAAACGAATTTAAGAAGAAACTTAATGGCCAATTAAGCAAACACGTGTGATTTTTCGATGATTGTCTACAATCTTATCGTCGAGGTTAGTTCAGAAATTAAGGCAGGGGAAATTGCGAGATTTGGAGAGATCCTACCAGCAAACTGATATAATTCAAACTCAATGCAAGTGTATAATATAAAAGGAAAGGGAACAAATCTGAGGCAATCAATAAAATCCCTAACAAATATAGGAAACAGGAAACACGAGGAATAATTTAAAAACAACTGGGATCTTAAACGTCAACAAGTTCTCCCAAGACTATTGGAGGTCTGAATTCGTACATAAGTAGTCATTAATTTGTAAAGATAATTAAAATTTATATGATTGCTATACGGATTTCTGTGTATCCATAATGCAAGTCACCCCATTCTCATAGTTAAAAGCATTAAAAGTTTAAAAGTTCTTATGGTGTTTAAAAAATTGTTAATTGATATTTTCTATCAATTCTACGATTTTAAAAGGCATACAGTAAACTGTACTTTCTGTTTTTTATATGTTTAATTACATATAATTGTTAAAAAGAATTCATTAAAATTGGGTAGGATTTTTACCCAAAAAACTACTTTACTACTACTGTACTACTCGAAAGACTTAAGAATCTGATTAGCTCTGGCCTAAAGAATACCTAAAGATTTTGATATAAATTATTTTATATATCTTGCAAATGTCTTCATTAATTCCTCTGGTTTTGTGTGTAGGGCTTTATCAGACCAGACGATAATTTGCGGCTGTGGTTTCCTCGACAACCTTATGTATAAAACAAAACCCGATACCGGTCTAATGCGCAGTTAAATTGCATGAATTGTCCACTCACCGTTGATATTTCGATTTATAATTGATATAGTAATAAAGCAATTCACATACCTGTAAAGAAAAACGAGTTGCGATTAATTAAATTCAAATTAAGTACACCAACGATCGTTGGTTTATAGAGCAATTGATTCTGATTGCGGTTCTAAAGGTCTAAAGGGAAAGGAATCACGTAAGTTAACCCCCAACCGACCCAAATAAGCAATCGGTTCCTGAAAATCACAGCCGCGGTTGCGTCAATAGAACCAAATTGAAAGATTACCCACGAACTTAAACGTACACGCGCTGGGAGTAAGGGGAGAAAAAAGAAAGAAAAAAAACTCAGGCAGGTGGAAGGCAATGGAAAAAAATGTGCTGTGCGGTGGGTGCCGTGTGTGTGGCATTTATAATTTCATGGCACACAATTTATCTTTGATTTTGTTGTTTCTATAGAAAAAAAAAGACACAGAAAAAGGAAGCAGAGGCAAAAAATTCGCGTTTTAATTTCGTTTGCGGGGAGAAGCAGACAAAAAATACAATCAACCAACAGCCAAAAAGCGTCGGAGCCAACGGCAAAGCGCCGCGAAAGCTGCTCGCGCCGACGCCGTTTAGCTGAGCTTGCGAGCCAGCCAACTGCCAGTTGGGGCGCTCAGTCGATAAACGGAGCTTGCTCGCAGCACTTGGGGCCAACGAAAGCGCTAGCGTTAAACGGTTTACGGTGCGCGGAGCCGCCAAATTTGGATATCAGCCGATCGGAGGAATTGCAAAGTTTCCCAAAAGCAAAACCTCGATTTCCGAAACGGTACGCCCCTTGATGAGAAACTGAAGAACCGACTTGAAGGGGAGGAAAATTTTGTTCGCGTGGAGTGATCATTTTGTAAACAGATTTCCGCATTGTTGGCAACATGAAAATTGAAAAATCATGCACATCAAGCGGCCGAAAACCGAAAGACTTAAGACACGAACTTGCTCGCTTGCCGCGTGTGCGCAACTTCCATGAAGCTCAAATTAAAACTATACGTGCGTGTGTGTGTGTGTGTATGATCAAGGAAAGAAGCTTCGCTAGAGGAATTTTATTTAATTCGTCTGTGCATTTTCCACCGGGAAATGTATTCATTTTCCACCTCACAGAGTGGAAGAAAAAAGTGCAATGAAAAAAAAAAAAAAAAACTCAAATTCGACTCAACGAACAAAAAACCATAAATGGCAGCCAAAGCAGCCCATTAAATGGGCCATGTGGTGCTCAAGAGCGTGCTGTGGGGGAAGGTGTGCTACTGCTTTTGGTCTTTCTGTTTGTTTTTCTTTGAAATATGTTGGGCGCATATGGTAAATTGCATATCGAGGGCGGAGTTTTTTTTTATGAGCAAAGAGACTCCGAAAATTAAGCAATCCAAAGAGGTTGCCTCACAAAACTATAACACAAAGCCAAAGATCGATTTTGTGACCGATCGGTTAGGTTGGAAAAAACTATGACAGGTGATATTCCAAGATCTGTTAACGATTATAATTATTTAAGGACAAGATATTTGTTAACTGGTCGGGTTTAAAAGACGATTGAGAAAATCCATCGGTAATAGCTTGGAAAGCTTGGAAATATATAAAGAATATTCCTAGAGCATCTCTAAAGCTCTTTAAGATCAATTATAGCCAGACAAATCAAGAACACTAAAGAACTAAAACCGATTAAGAATATTTGAAACCAAGAATTTACTTCTTGTTTGGTTCACAAAAATAAAACTCGGCAAAATCTCAAAAGGAAAATTATAGAAGTTCATAAAAAAGAGAAATTCTAGAAAGCTAAAATTTAGAAGAAAAGTCCCTGACTTAAAAAGCATATAATCGCTTGAAGTATTTGATACATTTCCGTTTTAGTTTCCAGCGAAACTCAAGAAATTTTCTACGCGGTTGCAATATCAGTTAGTCAGTTGTCCCTTAGGTAGAGATTACCAGTCTGACTGAGAATCTATTAAATTTCCATTTGATTTACTGAAACGAAACGTCCAACGTCACCGGCCGAGTCAGCAGCAAAAAAAAAAACTGTTACGAGTTTCCAATGCAGTGGTGCGAAATGACACAGAAAAACAAAAGAAAAAGAGAAGAAAACAAAAAATATAACCCTCTACCCCTGCCCGCTGTACATGTGTTATAACCGACAAATGCGAAGAAAAGAAAAACGCAATAAAAAGAAAAGAAAATTCAATAGAAAAAATGAAAATACAATGGAATTAAAGGAAAATGCATAATGAAGTCAGACGAAAAAACCATCCAAGATTGGATTATAAAACCAGGGGAAAATCATTCACCTCCATTCAATCGACGCCCCGAGCCCTGACTTGGCCATTGTAAATGATATAGAAAATAATCCAAACTGCAAATCCAACCATGCCAGCTGTTGACTGCAAGCTGCTGGCTGGCTGGGTGGCTGTCTGACTTGTTGCAGTGGCAGCCAAAATGATTGTTGTTGGATTATATAAGAAGTGGCCATGCCACAAACGAAAAAACAAAAAACCCCAGTCACCAGCAAAAGCGACAGCCCGAGAGCCCGCCGAGAGGAGGAAACCAGCAAGTCAGCCGATCAAGCCGATCGGCCAACTGGCCGCTGCCGTCGTCGCCTCCACCGCCACCACCACCGCTGCCGCTTGTTGCACGAACTAAATACCCACTAACACTGCTGATTGCAGGCCCGGCTGGCTGCTGCGGTTGGCCTGTTAAATAAGCCGTTAAACTGCATCAAGGTAACCCGCCAGCCCGGGGCTCCCGCCGTCATAACGGTGGACTGCTGACTTTAGCGGTTCTAGCCGCCCGCCCGCCTCTCTTAGAGGTCGTTGCTGGCTCTCAGGGTCTCTCGATTTTGCGCCCAGTCAGCAATGCAAGCGGGCGGGCTGGCGTTCGGTCGGCCGGCCAATTTCAAAACACCCGAATCAAATCCCCTGCATGAGATGGCGGCAGCCGCGTGTCGATAACTTGGCTATGGCGCGTATTATAGTTTTTGATTTTTATGTTGGCCGTAGGTAGGTTCAAATGAGTTACGACGACGGCAGTGCGCCGGCCAAGCAACCAGTCGGCAACCTTGGGCGGGCACACGAGCAAAACGCGCAGTTGCCGCCTCGATTTGGATTTTTTGGCGTTGCGCTTTTTTCGTCGCTGTTTTTTTTATAATTCAGATGTTTGGGGGTTTTTTGTTCGGGGCTCACTTGCATACCGCGGGTTTTAAAATTTTGTTAAGCTTTTTTAATGACGTTCAACTCATTTCACGCCTGTTCAGGTCGCCCCGCCACATTTTTGCGCAAAAAAATGAACAAATAGGTTAACCCAAAATTGTTGTCCTTTGCGTCATCTCCCGCCGACAATGTTAAGCAAACAAGCCACAGATAAACAGCAGCCACTCCGATCAGCCAGCCACCGACAACCGGAGCCGATTTATGACCACGATTTTGTATGTTACTAACCTTACTCAATTTGTGTTCAGTTCGGCTCGTTTTGGGGTTTTTTTTTTTTTTTGCTTGTTTTTATCTTCATTTTCGGTTGATTTTCTGAGATTTTTTTTAGCAGGGGAATATCTGTGAGATACTCACAGCGCCAGTCAGGCTTACACGTTGGAAGATGAATGATTCAATTTTCGGTTTCAATTTGGGTCAAGTTCAAAGTCTCTGACGGTTTTGTGGTTTGTCTATTTTTGTGGGAACATCAAGAATTCACTTTCTCTGTCTCTCCAGGTCTTGAAATTAATACCTAATTAGTAGACTCTAAAATAATTAATATTCATTAAGGCTGAAGAGAGTCACATAAAAAAGTGGGAAATTCTTTTTCCAAATATTTGATTTTCATTCATTTAAAATCACAGTTGATTGCCAGAATTCTAACGAAGCTTAAAACTTCTAAAGAAGAAATGTGGATAATTTGTACAGCATTCTCAGAAGAATTACTGGCTGTGATTTCCTGCAGTCATGAATCACTCGCTGAGCCTGTCAGCAAGTCGACACTCCATTAGTCGCCTTGTGCATTCGAAATGCACATAAATATATATTTTCTTTTGAGGCGACAAGTTGCATTTTGTTATTCACAACGCCACACGCTGCCCCCTGCCAACGAGGAATCAATTCGGGGAATAAACATCTCTAGAGTTGTGTGTTCCCTTTTGTTCTGAGCTTATTGCTGTTGCCGCTGCTTATTTACAAATGTTAAGTCCGTTGACAAAGCAAACTTCCCCCGAGTGTTGACTATCGATTATGTAGTCCCCGCCTCTGCCAGCCATCAAAATAGGAATTTTTTAGTTAATTTGCATCGATCTTTTGAGTGAGCGCGCGCAGTTTACCTCATTGAATTGCATTGCCTCGTTCAAGCGGCTAAACGACCCAATGCGACCCTCTTTTCTGGTCTTAACGACTCTCCCACAAACAACCTTCGATTTTTGCACGGACCCTAAAAATTTAACTACCAATAACGAGTATTATCAATTAGTCGTTAAGTGGAACAAGGCTTGGGGCCCTTGCCAGCCCGTGGGACTCAACGTAATTAAGATTCGCTGTACCCCGGCTACCTGTCATGTCATTCGACTCGTCGGCGGTGATTTGTATACGCGAACCGGACTTAGAACCCGCCATCATTTGGCTCCCCAAGATTTGTATTTTCTACTGCGTAATGGGATTCTAGAGGAATCAACTTGCCGTCATGCTAGAGCGACTTGAAGGAGGAGAAATAATCATAAATAATTTCGATATGCATTACATTTTTCGGGCTGAGGCCAATGAACTTAGCTTGCCGCTTTTCACTTTCGGCCCTTCACAGACCCGAGCACTTAGCACTTTGAGCTTTGGAGCCCTGGACGGGCAGAATATTAAAAGAGCGAAGAAGCCGCCATTTGGCTGGCACGTGCGGCCCATTAAAGGCCCGAAAAAAGAGATGAATTGACGCAAGCAAATAATGGAAATTATTATATCTTTTTCTGTAGAACCCAAAAGCAACACGCGCTGATTGACGAGGGAGACGACGAACTGTCAAAATGGCGGCCGTCGAAGTGAGAAACGGCTACAAATACTACGGCTCCAAGTCGAATCCGAAGATCGTACTTAACCAGCTGAACATGAATGTGATGCGTGGCTCTATGTGAGTGGACTGGCCAATGAAGCCGCCGCTCTTCTCTTAACGTGGCTCTTTCGGTTTCTCTTTCAGCTACGGACTCTTGGGGGCCTCGGGCTGCGGCAAGACCACTCTGCTGTCATGCATTGTGGGCCAGCGGCGCTTGAATGGCGGCGAGGTGTCGGTGCTGGGCCAGAAACCGGGCGAGCCGGGCAGCGGGGTGCCGGGTTCGCGTGTGGGCTTTATGCCCCAGGAAATCGCCTTGGTGGAGGAGATGACGGTCAAAGAGACGATTTTCTACTTCGGGCGCATCTATGGCCTCACAGACGAGCGCATTCGGGAGAAGTTCAAGCTGCTCAAGGAGCTGCTGCAGCTGCCGCCTGCCCGTCAAATGATCAAGCAGTGCAGTGGCGGCCAGCAGAGACGGCTGTCCTTTGCCTGCGCCATGATCCACGACCCGGAGCTGCTCATACTCGACGAGCCCACCGTGGGCCTTGATCCCATGCTGCGCGAGAAGTGAGTAGAAAAGGAGTTTACGCCCCGAAAATCGTTAGATTTATTGTGTGGATTTTTTAGGATCTGGGACTTTCTGGTGGAGACCGCAAGAAATAGCAAACTGGCTGTGATTATCACCACTCACTACATCGAAGAAGCCAAGCAGGCCAATTGCGTGAGTACAGTCTTGCCTTCGTTTTGTAGTTGCAAATCATCTAATGGTTTCTCCCCGTAGATTGGCTTGATGCGTAATGGCGTTTTGTTGGCCGAAGATACACCTACCAATATCATGATTAAGTTCGGCACTCAGTCGATTGAGGATGCCTTTCTCATACTGAGCCAACGGCAGGGCAACGAGGACGAATTGGCCCAGATCCTGGATAGAAGTAAAACTCAAGCTTTACCCGCAGCTGCGCTGCCAACCGAGGTCATCGATGCCCATGAAATAACACAGACCACACCAGAAAAACCACCGATACCATATGAAGAGCCCAGGAACGAAAACAGAAAGAAAATCTTCTTCACCACCAAGGGACGCGTCAAGGCCTTGATGACCAAGAATTTCGTCCAGCTCTTCCGGCAGCCCTCGTAGGTGGCACCTTAAAATCTCTTTGACTGTCCTGACGAATCGTTTATCCCTTAGGGGCATAATTTTTATGCTGCTTTTCCCGATTATACAACTGTCCTGTTTCTATTTGGCCATTGGCAAAACCCCCACGAATCTGGAGATCGGCGTCTACTCCGGCGAAGTGGAGAACTACAGTGAATGCTTCGACGACAACCTGGTCACCGTTTTCCGGGCCAATGACTCTTGCTACTTCGAAAAACTCTCGTGCCGCTACATAAAGGAATTGGGCGACGACATAGCCACCAGAAAGTACTACGCCACCGAGGCAGAGGCTTTGAAGGACGCCAAGGAGACGGTCACCGTCGGCTACCTTCATTTCGCCCACAACTTCAGCCAATCGCTGTGGGCGGTGGTCGACGAGGGCATCCATGCCAGCGACGGAGCCGTCGACAACGCCGAGCTCAGCGTCCACATCGACATGACAGGTGAGTCGGCAAGGAAAAGTCTTTTTCGTTCTCTATTCTCATGCGATAAACGCGGTTTTTTTGCAGACCAACAAGTGGCTTATTTCATGCAGCGAAAATTGCGGGACAAGTTCAGCAACTTCCTCAACGGCATCGTCCGGGAATGCAACGTGTCGGCCGGCATTGCCCAGGTGCCTGTGCAGTTCCAGGAGCCGATTTTCGGAAACACTGACATCGAGTTCCAACAATACTGCGCCCCCGGAGTGGTCATGACGTGAGAGGGACTGGGGACCTTGACAACAATCGCCAAACTCATGGGGTTCCTTTTTCAGAATGGTCTTTTTCTTGGCTACTTTGATGACGGCTGCGGTGTTCATTTCCGAGCGCATGGATGGAATTTGGGATCGAACTCTGCTGGCCGGCGTTTCGGCCACGGAAATGTTGTGGGCCCATTTGCTCACCCAGCTGATCATCATGGCCCTGCAGTCCTTCGAGGTGATCATGTACATCGGCATCGTCTTCGACACGTACAACAAAGGAGACACAACCACTTTGATTGGCCTGCTCACGCTCACCGCCTTCTGCGGCATGCTGTTTGGTGAGATGAACTGGGCGAGACCACAAAGACGACCTTTTAATCTTTCTTTTAATTTTTTAGGCCTTTTTATTTCGGTGTTCTGCAAGTCGCACACGGAGGCCAACTTCGTGGCCACTGGGGCTTTCTATCCCATGATTATCCTTTGCGGTAAATCAAGCCGATTGTGGGGAGTTTTAAAGTTTTAAATGCGATTTGTTTTCAGGTCTCTTGTGGCCCTTGGAGAGCATGCCGCGGTTCCTGCAGGACCTGGTGATGGTGCTGCCGTTCACCATACCATCGATATCAGCGCGTAATGTGATCGAAAAGGGTTGGGGCATAACCAATGCCAAGGTCTATAATGGATTTCTGGTTATGATCGGCTGGACGATTATCTTTTTCGTTCTCTGCCTGATCGGCATCAGGCGCAAGGCGTAGGCAGTTTTCGGGGTCGCTCCTTTTTGGGTTAGATTATTAGAGTATTCTCTCCTTAGGCGATTTTATATGTGTATTTAGTATCTATCTCTATTGTATAGTATCTAAATAATTTAAAGATTTATGTATTCGAGGCAAATTAATCACTCGCATGTTGTAGACTCTCATCGATCACCGATCACCGATCATCGGTTCGCAATCCATTTGAAACACATTCTCGAGGTATCCAAAACATCCCCCAGCACCGGGTCTATGGCGCTTATTTATCAAGCACAACCAAACAAAACGGCAATAACCCACAGAGTGGAGATTACAAACTTGTAAATAAAATGAAGAAACCTTTCAGAATTCGCCAGCGAACTTTCATTTCCTTCTCGGGCGAAAGTGAAGGCATTTAAATTTCAAACCAGCGGCGCACAACTAAAGCCAAAGTCAGCCAAAGTCGGCCAACTATATGTCTGGCCTGTCGATGTGGGCCAAGGACACGACGACGTCCCAAAGTTGCTGACACACTTCGGGCCCCAAAGTGCTAGACAAAATGGCTGGCTGCCCTGGCAGACAAGCAGGCGTCTGTCCGACCGTCGGTGTCGGTGTCGGCAAGCAGACATTTTTATTACAAAACTTTATCTTTGCCAAATACAACGACCACGACGACAGCCAACGACGACGACGATGCTGACGCCCTGAAGGATACAGCAAAAAGGAAGCCGTCTGCCGGGCTGCCCGCCCACCGCCGCCAACCCACTTGACTTGGGGCCACCGGTGGGTGGGTCTGTCGTTGGCTTTTATTTAAGTTGAGGGTATAAAATGTGCAAAAAAAAAAAAAACAAACAAAAAATATAAGGAAAACCAGGCCAGGCAGGCAAAAGTGGACGCGAAAGTTGACCAACTTGTTGCCGTTGTCTGGAAATTCCCAGGCAGGCGAATAGAAACTTTTCCGTCGAATAACATTTCTCGGAAAATTGCCGGCAGTTAGCCTGGCAAGCCGATGAAACTGCGACTGGAATTTTATACAGAAATTCCGGGTATATAAACCCGCTTAGTTAGCAAAGTTAATACAAAATAGGAAACATTTGAAAGCATCTTATGGAGAAATTCACAATAATTGGTAATTAATTAAAGAGCAAAAGGATACCAATCATGTGAAACATTTCCTCACAATAAAATATCCCACGATAATTCTATGATTAAGTTCCTATCTCTGCTTTGGGTTCTATAAATTTGCCACCTTGCTCCTTACAAGACCTGATTAATCATTAATGTTTAGTTTGGAGTTTAGCACCGGAGACAGTCAGCTTAGGACTACTAGGAGTTCCGACAGAAGTTTCACGATTTGAACAATTTTTAAAGATTTTTTGAAGAAAATATTCAGGTAAAAATAATTTAACCACATATATGAAGGAGTTTTAAAGTAAGCCAAATGAAATTAAGCAGAATTGGGAGAAAAATTGGAGACTTTTATGAATGGGACTTTTTACAGGGCCTCAAATTCAGCAGGTGATTGGAATCTGAGGACACTTTCTCCTTGAAATTGGCTTTCAAAAACATGAAACCAAATACAGAAATAAATTGCAAGCTAAGCAAAAAAAAATCTGAATATACAGCTTAAATTTTCCAAACAAGTCTGAGAATTCTTTAAAAGCATTAAATAAATTCCGAACTGCGGCCGAAAAGTCAAAAGATAATGGAAATCCAGCCTTCGATTCAAGTCACCCAAATAAATCTCAGTCACGTTTCAAAAGAATATGAAAACCGAGAATTTAATTATGCAAAAATACACACACACGGCACACAACAAGCCAGCCAGCCGGATAAACAACAGCCTCCGGGTCAGCAAAGTGTGAAACAAGCCGACGGAGGAACCCAGAAAAGGCAATTGTGTCTGGAGGGGCTGCTGTGGCTGTCGGCTGAGGTTTTACTTCTAAACAAAATTTAAACACAAATAATGGGAATGGATAAATGACTAGACAAACTTTGTCACTAGGTCAAGTCGTCGTAGGCCACACCAAAAGTTATCCTCTACTTTTTTGGGATCAGTCCGGACCGACTGACCTCGGCTGGGTGCGGGTGGGAAGCATTTTGTGAGTCTGAATGAAATGCCAGACGAGTCTGCAGAACTGACCTTCGTAAACGAGGCAGCACTCCAGTGAAAAGGACTCCCTGTGCGGCACACACAGACGTGCCCCACCCACCACTGAGACTGACGCCAGTTGGCAAAAAATGGTTTGTTACAACTTTTGCCACACTTCATTTCATATAATATTTGCAACTGGGCGTGTTTCTGTGGTCCTTCTGGGCGCCCTGTGACCTTCAAGCCCAGGAAACCCCCAACAACAGTCCTAATATTTAAACGTAATTTTAATGAAGGTAAAAGTCTCTCGTTTTTGTCTTTCACACACAAGTTCACGTGTGTGTGTCGGCCTGGTATGAAAGGATGTGGGCGTGGCTTGTTTGTTTTTGTGTTTTGGCCCAATTTTATTTTTGGGTCTCACCGATGCCTTCAATGCAAGAAATTAATTCCACAACTGGGAAAATCCCTACCAAGGGAAGAGGACGGGTGGGAGGGGAAGGTTTTGCTTTACGAGGCCAATGACTTTAAATTTGAATTCAAGTTCAATGAGAAATTAAAGAGTTCATACATAAATCCATGAAATTATTCAAAGACTTTGTGGATGGAAGGAGAAGTTTAAAAATAAAAGTTTGGTACTTTTGTATTCCCAACTAAAATAATAATAAATATTTTAAGGGATATGGATTTCAGAATACAGAATAATAAGCCACAAAATAATCTTTGTTGGTCTCTAAGATTGAAATTATTTTTATCCGAATATCCCATTCCATTTAAGTTTTTATAGTAAAATACTTCCCATTTCTTGGTCTTAAGAGCCAGTTCCTCAAATCCATCTATATCTCCCTGTATTAATTCAATTAGTTTCTTCCCTACTCGAATATTATTTCTACAAATCAGTTCCATCCAAAGCCCTGCGAGTGAACAAGCCTCTTCTTAAATTCCCAAAATTGTTGACACTTCACTTATGGGCCCTGAACCGAATAACCGAAAGAAGCTTTTGATATGGAATATTTTGCATCTATTAAATTACCATGTGCATTTTGCCAAGGCAAACATGGAATTTCCCCTTGCCCCAAGAAAGAAAAAAGAGTCAGGATAAACTTCCTGCGAGTTTATATTTTGCAACAGCTCGCATGAATCACACTGAAAAAACAGGAGATTCTGTAATTCCCCCCCGATAAATATGAGAAAAAACATAAGGAAACTCATGAGAGCGGAGCTGCCCCCTTGCAACCACAAAGCACAAGAAATTGTCGGGGAGTCGCTGGGAGAGAGGGTCGTCTTTTTTGCATTTCATTGACCCTTTAAATGCCAAAGGTACCCACACACACACACACGCACATACGCCTATGTATGCCCCCTTGGGGGCCGCCCTCACACCCTCACAGTTGGTTAAGTTTTGTGTGACGTCCGGGGAAGGCGACGCGTCGGGGGGGACGACAGAGGCCGCCGCCAGAAGCAAAATGGAGAAAAATTTGATTTGAGAGTTTATTCAATTTGCCGCACGTGTATGCGTGTGGTGGGGATGTGTGTGTGGGTGTGTGGGGGGCGGATGACCCAACCATTTAAGTGCATGAGCATGACGTTCAACTGATGGCTGATGGACAGGCCAAAACGAACCGAACTGAACATGGACATGGCCATCAGCCACCCGTCCCCCCACCCAAGCTCTTGCCAATAATACACAATCAACGTTGCCGAGCACTCGATATGCTCGATGCGGATTCAATGCGTCGAGGTGGTTTTCGGCCACCGGTGAGGTTGGCAGGCCGTCCAGGGCCGGCCTGTGTGTGCGTAGGCGCATACGGAAAACACCCACACCCCCACACACACACACATGCGCAGGCAATTGCATATGCAGCGCCATTCTATGTATAGGCTCGGTTTTTCCTCTCGCTCTTCAACGTTTTTCTCCCTCCCTCCGGCGCGCTCTGTCTCGCTTGCTCGCTGGCATTGTCTCTTTCTACGGCCGGTTATGTACGAGCGACCGGACGACGCTGTGCTGGTCCTGGCGCTGTACATGATGGAGGCCGTGCACAGAGGGGGGTGGGGTATTGGCAGTGGAGGGGGGGAGACGCATTGGCAATGGGGATGCGTTGTCGTTTTGGCCTTTTCCCTGGCCCACATAACAACGCGCTGCGTTTTTGGTCGTTTTATGTGCGGCAGCGGCGGCGGCGCGGCAACGGCCATTGATTAAAGTGCCACAGTGGGACAAATAATACAATTTATATTTGAAAAAAGAAACTTAGGGAAATTCATTTAAATCTTTGCTATAAATGCAAAAGATAAATTTGATTGCCTTTCTTGCTTATGCAGCCCACTGTGCCCCGAAAGCGGAGGCCCAGTGGAAAAATTGCTGGCCCCGCTGCAACTGCGGCGAGTGGCCGAAAAAATAACGGTACACAGCAATTCCAGCGACCAGCGTGGTGGGAGTGGGTGGCGCAAATCGCAGCCTGGCAGGAGCTGGGGTGCTCGTCCTGCCACCGCCGCTGCTGCAGCCGCGTGGATTCTCGTGAGCGTTGGAAGAGTCGCGACAGCAGCAGCAGCAGCCTATTTCGTTGGGAGGACAAACCGTCGAGGAAACAAAAAATTTCGAGGCAGAACCACACGCACATGGGGAGGCGACCAGGCACGCAATGAGGCACCGACGCTCACTCGCGCCGACAGACGAGTACATGGAGTCCTGCGTGTCCTCCTCCTGCCGCCACACTCGGTACATATGATGCCCAAGCGGGCGGCGGGTGGACGGTGGGCGCCAAAGGCCGAACAATGGTGCTTAAAATGCACCAACACACCAACACACACACGCACACACACACACACAATGGCCGGTTATATACGAGTGGACCATAAAACAGGAAGAGCAACAACAAGAAACATTCCATACTCTTTGGGTTGCCATGTTTTAGCCATTGAGCAAACCAACCCGCCGCCCAGCGTCCTCGCCTTTCTCTGTATTTCTCCGCTTGTTTACCAATTTATTTTTGCGCACAAAACGAAACACGTAAAATGCATGAGCCAAAAGAGCGTGGAAAGGCAACGGCCAAATGCAAAAAAAACGAGTAGACAAAAAAATTGCGAAATTCCAGCAAGCGGCTCTCCGTTTTTTCCTTCTTCAAACAAAAACAATCTATCCTGTCTTATAGAATAGGACAACAGCCGGACTGCCACCCATGGAAAAGAGTATCCAAGCAAAGTAGTAAAAAAAAGGAGCACATTTTCGGTTCGAATTCCTAAAAAAAAGCGGATATTCGGTGGCTTGCCATGTCCGCATCTCCGCAATGGCCATTTGCCCATCTCCACTGCCCGCCGATCCTTTATTCTTCCTTTCGTTGCCTTGCGTGCGTGCAATTTTTCTTTGCATTTCTTTTTTGCCGCTGCCAAGGCTTTTGGCTTTGATAGCCTGGCCACTTTTTTTGTCTCTTTGTGCGCCACGCGTGCCCCACCAGCACACATAGTAAATAGTAGTAGGCGCTGGCAAAAAGAAGTAGTGGAAGCGATAGTACGAAATTTGGCACAAGGGGCGGCAAAGGCGGCGCCCCGAGGGAAGGCAGACTCCCGAAACAGCACCGACCTAAAAACTGAGCATCAATCCAGAAGAACGATACATCCTTTTTAAAGGGCATAAATAAGCGCGACAAAGGCGACATTCTGACTTCCAAGGAAGCTCCGAAAAAAGACGATAACAGGCGGAATGATTGATTTTAATTAGCAGATTTAAAGAAATAAGAATATTCATTATTCACATTTCGCATAAAATGAAAGAGGGGATATAATTTCCCTTGAAAGTCGGGCAAAAAAGTGAATAAAGAAACCCGATCATTTCAGTCTGAGAATCTCCAAAAGAAGCTCTTTTATGGAAGCACTGAATTCTCTGAGAATAATACAGAAATTAATTAAGACTTCAGTACTCCTTAGGGTTCCTTGGATTTATTACACTAGAAGTCTGAGTGGAAAGACAATTCCTAACAAATCTTTTTAAAAATCTAATTGAAAGTCTTTAACCTTCTTTTCATCTTTATAAAGATTCCTATTCTTAACAAATTCCCCTACGCATTCTTTTAAACCCAAAATTCCAAGCTATGAAGCTTCTTGAATTTCCTGCAGTTGAGGAACCGCCAAAAGCAAACAAATTGGGGTAATCCAGGACCTCATGCTTTTGGAAAATTTAATGGCTCGACTCTAATGCATCGAGGCTGGGCATCTTGGTTGGTTTTCCACTCCAGCTGAGGCTCACAAACTAAATGCATTTTGCTAATTGAAAAGTAAAACGGATGATGAGTCGCGCCCTCCACTTCGAGGAGTTTGTGTCGATCAAAGAGTCAGGACCTCAATGACATCGAAATGCCCCCTTGCAAACACACACGCAAGGATTCGCTGGGAAAGGGCAGGCTGTTCGATGGCTCAACATTGTGGCATAAAAAGTCCTTTTTTTGTTGCTCGCTCAGAAAATACGAAAAAAGGGAAATTGCCTATGGCCGGGAACACAGAAATCAAATTGAAAGCAGCAGCAGCACCAGCGCCGGCCAAGTTAAAATGAAAGACCAAAACCAACCAAACAGCCCATCGAAGCTTCTGAAAAGCCTCCTTGTGTGTGACTGTGTGTGTGTGTGTGCGGGCCTGGAGGCCGACTAGGCCGTCTCTTTTGGACAACATTGGGAAAATAGTTCATCGTCGAGGAGGACAGGCCAATAATGTCGGCTGATAGGCGGTGGGGCAAGGGGACCCATTCGACAAGGAATTAGGGGTCCTCGCCAGGACCCCAGCCAAGGAGCTACTTATAAATTGTCTGAGCACAGTGGGCACAAAAAATAACTTGTTAAGTGAGCTCACAGATTGGAGAGAGAGTTGAGAAGAAAATAAACTAAGAAAAGACCAAAGCAGAGCGAAGGAAACTTTAAATTTTTATGAAAGATATAGAAAGGCAATGTGAAATAACTTTTTAGATTCCTTACATAAGAAAATAAGCTTTAGATTAAAGACTGGAAAGAGTTCTAAGAAATCTAAGGATTTGTGATCTTTAACTGATTCTTATGGGGAACAAAGCATTATAGCAATTAAGGAATCGAAAGAATCCCACCGAAAGCAGCTTATAAACCGGATAAAGAAAGAGACTAACAGATTTATAAATAATCCCCATAAACAAAAGTTAAGGAGACCTTAAACTTGAAGAACAAACTTAAAACTCCCGGAGTCCCGATAAATAAGTTCAGGTTTTTAGGAACTTTAAGATCCAAAGAATCAAAGCAAACCGCTTTGGTTTTCATTCCTCGTCCTTGTTGTCCCGAATTCCCAAACTTGCCCCACTTTGCAGGCCAACTCGCTGGACTCGCTGCGTACACGCAACGCCGATCAGCGGAGGCAAAAAGAAGGCGGTTCGGAGCTCCGCAGATAAGGCAACTGCCGGACAGAACGTGTGGGGGGGGTGGGGTGAGTGCGTGCCTGCCATGAGTTACAAATAAGAGACTCGCCTCCATGCACACACACACACGCACACTTTGTATGCGCTTTGGACGAAAGCAGCCTCATGTGGATGCCTATTATCTTTGGTACCCCCAACCACACACACGCACACACACACACAGACGCACATGAAAGCTATTAGCAGAAAAGTTGGGCCATCGAAGAGTCCTTGCCCCCACCCACGGCAGCTGGTGTGGCTGCTGTGCATCGACTGCAGTTGGAAAATCGGCAAAAGCCTACGAAATGCAAATCCACAAAATGCGCTTTGACGACCTGAACGACAACGGCGGTCCCGCCCCCACCGCCCCTCACCCCGCTGCAGTGGTTGGAGCTGCGGGACAAGGAAACTTTCGAATCGAAAAATGGAACTTCAATCATTCGGCGGGCCCAGGCAGGTAGCCCAGGCCAGGCCAGTCGCCTCATCGCAGGCTATAATTTTTTATGCCCATCCCAGGAGGCGATGGTGGTGGGTCGCCCGGTTGTCTTGGCTGGGAAAAATTGAGTAAATGCAACGTTTCGGATTCATTACGGGAAAAGCGGACCAGGCGACGGACAAGGGGCGTTTTGGTTCAACCAAATGCGGCAATTTCCCCACGACGATTCTAATTGGGCTTTTGCCTGCGCCAGCGGGCAGGAAAAATCTCGCCGGTGGTGGTTCATTCCCGTTTGGGACAGTGCAGGCGGGAGGGTTGGAAAATGCAATGCCCCCACCCACCAAAAAGTTTCCCTGCGCGAAAGATTTCGCTGTTTTGAAGTCGGGGAGGTTGCCGTGTCCTGGGAAAGTTTTGTTGTCCGTTTGACTTGACTTTGGTCGCGATTATTGACGGGATTATTTTATACATTTTTAGGAATTCTTTGATGGTTTTATAAGCCGGATTGATGGGCAATTAAAATTTTTGAGATCTTTCTCACTCACCTGCACCATTTTTGTAGATTCGTTTTAGGTTTTCCTCCAGAAACACGCGGTTTTCTTATTGTCCGTGGAGAGGGGGCGGCGGGGGCTGAGGAGTTGCCGGCAGCCGCGGCAGCGAAAATCACAACAACAACGAGGCGCAGGCAGCGACGTCGGCAGCGCCAGGCGATGCACGTGCTAGAGTCACTTTTGTGTCTTGAGACTTGGATTTTACGCGAACGCGACCACGGAAACGATTATAATGACCACCGATCTATAAAGTTACCGATACTATATGATATATTCGAATACTTTGCTACTGCGTCGCAATTTCGGGCGTGCAATTGCAATTGTTAATGGCAGCGTCGGGCGGCGGAAGAGCGTGGGGGAGAACTGCGGTTAAACGGTGTAGGCGGTTTACTTGGGTTATTTACATTTATTGGTTAGTCGTTTCGTTTAGTGGTGCTCGTGTTTCTTTATTGTAATTCACATTATTTTGCAATTAATTAGAATTTTTGTCCGCCGACGCGACCGCACGAGAGATTTGTGTGTGAATGACGCCGCGACTAGTTTCTTTTACTCTTCTTCTTCTCCGAAAAGCACACCGGTTCACGGAACCTCAGTGGCGCGCTGCGACAAGGTTTAAAATTTGTTCTTATGATTTTTAAAGTTACCAAACCTATCAACTTTTACACATAAAACCATTTAATAAATATTTAGGTATGCTTTTTTATCAAAGTTACGATTTCAAATGTTTTCATTTAATAAATAATAATATATTACAATGCTCCGACCGTGAACTGATTCGCGAGCGTTGGTAGGAACTGCCGTGAGCGAACACCCGCCAGGGCCGCAGACTCAAAAATCTGCCTGCCAGGGCTGCACTGATAGAAACCTGCTTCTCAGGGTTGTATGCGATAAAATGTTGGCGCATTTGTGTGAATGGTGATGTGGGAAGACGAAGAGCGTCAAATGTTTGCGAATTTAAGCGATTAATGGAATTTTAAATCATAAAACTATTTACCTCCCCGGCTGCCAACATGTCGGACAACGAGTACGAACGTTTCGAAATAACCGACCAAGATTTGCAAAACGAGTTCAACATAAACAGACCGCGTCGCCGGCAAACAAAAAACCAGCAAATTTATGGTAGGAAAAAACCCCAAAAAAATCCAATTAATTCCCACAAATTATTCCCTTTAAGGCATTTGGGCCGAAGACAGCGACAACGAGGGCGCCGACGATGAAGCCCCCTCCCGCCGCAGTCGCCGTGGCCCCACCACCAGCTCCAAAGACTACACGGCCCCGGTGAACTTCGTGGCCGGCGGCATCCAGCAAACCGGCAAGAAAAAAGACAAGACCGAGGCGACTGAGCGCCCGCCAATTTCCGGCAGCGACGAGGACAGCGGCGGCGACACCAGACCCTCCTTTGGCCGCAAACAGCCCCAACTCAAAGACTTTGCCGGCAGCCCGCATTCCTCCGACAGCTCCGCCGACGAGGCCGAGCACCGGGCGGCAGCGGCCGCCAGCGTCAGCCGGCCCACCTCCAGCTTCAAGCACAAGTCGCACATATCCAGCGACCGCCATGTGGGCGCCTGGGAGCAGCACACCCGCGGCATAGGCGCCAAGCTGCTCCTCCAAATGGGCTACGAGCCCGGCAAGGGCCTGGGCAAGGACCTCCAGGGCATCTCGCAGCCGGTCCAGGCCCACGTGCGCAAGGGCCGTGGGGCCATAGTCGCCTATGGCCCCGAGACAGCAGCCAGCATAGGCGGCAAGCCCAAGCCAGCCAAAGTCGACGAGGACGTGCGCGAGGCCCTCGAGTTCAAAGAGCAGATGAACCGCTGGAAGAAGGGCGGCTCTAGCGAGGTCAAGGAGAAGTCCTCCAAGCGCTACTACTACAAATCCGTGGAGGAGGTCATAGCCAAGGGCAAGAAATCCGACCATCTACTCTCCGAGAAGCTCAGCAAGAAGCTGGGCAATGTCCCGGTCATTGACATGACGGGCCCCGAACGCCGCGTCCTCAGCGGCTACCATGCCCTGGCCCAGACCAAGGTCACCGCCGAGGAGACGCTCTACGACGCAGACGCCAAGCCGGACCAGCCGGCTGCCCCCGCCTCGGTGTTCGCCATGCCCGAGCTGATGCACAACCTGCAGCTGCTGGTGAGCCAGTCCGAGCAGGAGATCATTGCCATAGACAAGGCCGAGCGCGAGTGCTCCGACCGCCAGGCGGCCCTCGAGCACGAATACCAGAAGCTCCAGGAGATTGTCCAACTCGAGCGCAATCACATGGACACCCTGGAGGCAGCGCTGGCCCGCGTGGAAGAGCTGAGCAGCGGGGACTCTAACCTCGGCCTGGTCAGGGCCGAGAAGCTTTTCCTGGAACTGCAGCAGGATTACGCCGCGGAGTATATAGAGTTCGGCCTGGCCGACCTGGCAGCCGGCGTCATTGCCCCGCTGGTCAAGGCCGAGCTGTCCAGCTGGCAGCCTCTGGCCCAGCCCACCCAGCACTTGAATTTGTTGAAGAAATGGCGAGGCATCCTCCAGGAAGACTCCTCCACCGAGAAGCCCCGCAATGTCTTCGATCCCTACTCCTCCCTGATGTGGGCCGGTGTCATCCCCTCCTTCCGTTCCTGCGCCGACAGCTGGCAGCCCAAGCAGCACCAGCCCATGGCCGCCCTCCTCGATGCCTGGGCCCCGCTGCTGCCCACTTGGGTGCTGGACTCAGTGCTCGAGCAGCTGGTGCTGCCCCGCCTGGCGGCCGGCGTACGCGACTGGGATCCCCTCACCGACACTGTGCCCATCCACAGCTGGGTGCTGCCCTGGCACGCCATACTGGGCGGCAAACTGGAGGAGTCCATCTACCCGCAGATCCGCAGCAAACTGGGAGCCGCCCTGCAGAATTGGGCGCCCCACGATCGCTCTGCCCGGGCCATGCTGACGCCCTGGATGAGAGCCTTTCCCGACGAGCAGATGCTGCTGTTCCTGGTGCGCCACATCATCCCCAAGCTGCAGGTGGTGCTCAGCGAGTTCGTCATCAATCCCATCCAGCAAAACATGGGTAAGTTTGTCCCGTCAAGAGAAGTTCCTGGACTGATTTTTCCTGCTCTAGAACCCTGGAACCAGGTGTGGGAGTGGCACGAGCTGATCCCCGCCCAGCAGATGGCCCAGCTGCTGGACAAATACTTCTTCCCCCGCTGGATGCAGGTGCTGGTCCTGTGGCTCAACCAGTCGCCGGACTACACGGAGATCTCCCGCTGGTACACCGGCTGGAAGAGCCTGCTAAGCGAGTCGGTGCTGCAGGAGCCGCCGATCAAAGAGCACCTACGCCGCGCCCTCGAGGTTCTCCATCGGGCCTCCGATGCTTTGCTCAATCCGGCAGCCGCCACGCCTATACTCAGCGGCATACCACAGCCCCCGCAGCCGCCAGTGCTAATGGCCCCGGTGCTGCTGATGGATGTCCAGCCGGCCCAGTTGGAGTTCAAGGAGTTGGTCTCCCAAAAGTGCGCCGAACTGGGCATTATCTTTGCCCCGCTGCCAGGCCGCCGCGAACTCGGCAAGCAGGTGGCTAAAAAAACCCAAAAATATCTCCCAAATGTGCCTAACGACCTTGGGTTTCTTTCAGATTTACCGCGTGGGAAAGCTGTTTTGCTATATCGACCGGAACGTGTGCATGATCAGCGACAGCAGCCTCAGCAAATGGCAGCCGGTGGCGCTCCCCCAGCTGCTCGAACGCGCCCAGACGGGGCAATAAAACACTGAAACCTTGACTGAGATTTTGTGGGGGGCAAACTTACCAGGCAAAAAGTCCACAGCGTCACCTGTAAAGACAGAAAAAATAACAGAATTAGTTGGAACTTTTAACGGCAAATATTTGTAGAGAATAATCCAATATTTGTGTGGCCTTAACAGCTGAGCAAATATGAAGAATTCCCTGACTAACTGCCGGAAATTTCCAGATCATAAAAGCCTTAATCGGCTTGTCGTACAAGCTGATAAATTCCCCCTCAATGGGCTTTGTAATTCGGCCGTCTAATCGAATTGCCGGCCGATCGGCCCGTCAATCGCACTGGGAGTGTTCCCAGAACTCTTGGCCCGCCGATAAGGAGCCGTCTTGACTGATTTAACTCAGTCTGCTTATAGCGCTGCCCGCGTTTGGTCTCACCAGCTCGGGAACACCCGCGGCCTTGTAAATTGTTTACGTGCCAACTGACAAGATAAATGCGGATGTGAGAATATAAACAGAGAGAGTGCGGCGAAAGTGTTGGGCAAACGTTTTTCTAGGGAACCAGCTTTTCGCTGGTTTATCAGCCATAATTCTTCCGCAATCTTTATTGCCTCTTAGAATTCTTCTAGCGGCAGCTTATCAATTGGCTTACAGAGCTTGGAACTCAGTCGTCTGCTTAGAATGTCGGCCAAAAGACTGGGACGCCTGTGGCCTTTGCTAGTGCTGCTGGCCTTGGTGAGCCTTTTGCTGGTGCACAACCTGCAGCTTGTGCAGAAGCTCAAGAATCGGGATTTGGAACTCCACAAGCCGCCGGCCACGCCCACGCGCAGCCAACGCCTGCAGGAGCTGTTGAAATGCAAGAACCGCTCGCTGGAGCTGCTGAGAATCCAGCACGGCGACTTCTGGCTCATCCAGAACTTCGTGGTGGGCCGGCGGAGCCGCCACATGGCCTGCGCCGAGACCATCACCTACACCACCAACGGCGACTTCAGCTTCTTCGACAACCTCGAGGCCCTGGCCGAGCGCTGGGCGGCCCCCATCAGCTTTGCCGTCTATGCCCCCGGGCACGACCTCAACGCCACCCTGGATGCCATTCAGTATGTGAGGAACTGTCTGCCGGGCAGCCAGCGCATCGTGGACTTCGTCAGTTTCCATGTCTACTTCCCGGCCGATCATTTGCCCGCCTACGTGCCCTTCGACGAGCTGGCGGCCCTCGACTGGCCCTACAGCTGCTTGGAGGCCAATGGCTCGCTGGCCGAGCCGCCGTACCTAAACCGCCCGCACAGCTCCATGTATCGGGCCCAGCAGAACCTCACCTACCCCATCAACGTGGGCAGGAACATAGCCCGCAAGGCGGCCAACACTCACTTCGTGCTGGCCTGCGACATTGAGCTGTACCCCAGCGAGGGTTTTGTGGGCCAGTTCCTGGATTTGGTGGCCAGCAATCGGAGTGTCTTGCAGCTGGACAGGTCCAAGCCCCAGCGGGTGTTTCCCCTGCCGGTTTTTGAGATTGCCCGGAACGAGTCCGTGCCGAGGAACCGCGAGGAGCTGCTGGATTTGTATGAACGCAAGCAGGCGGTGTTTTTCCATGCCCGCGTGTGCGCCTCCTGCCACAAGATCCCCGGGCAGCTGCAGTGGGTCAATCGCACCATGAACTTCAGCCAGGAGCTGCACGTGTTCGATGTGGCCCACCGCACGGGTCCTTATTCCCACTGGGAGCCCTTCTACATCAGCGACAACAGCGAGCCGATTTTCGACGAGCGCGTCACCTGGGAGGGCCAGTCGAACAAAAGGATTCAGGTAGCCAAGTAACTCCGATTATTGTTGGTGGTTTTGACATCCTTTCTTTGGTTTCAGGGCTTCGCCATGTGCCTGCTGGGCTATGAGTTCCATGTTTTGTTTCCGGCCTTTTTGGTCCACAGTCCGGGGATCAAGAAGCCGCCGGCCAGCAACTCGCCGCGCCTGAAGGCCGCCAGCAAGATGACCAAGCTGATCAAATCAAAGATCGAGCCTGAATACCGCGTGCTCTACGGGAAAACGAAGGGCTGTGTGACGTGACGGGCTCCCTTCCCTCCAGTAATCTTAAGCTTAGTTTCGAATACAATTATCAATTTGTTAGCTCAACTGAGGTTGTAATAACTTTCCAAGCTCATCTCGCCCTGGGTCCTGGGAGGCCACGCACTGAACCTGCCAGGATTCCGTCTTTAAATGGAGAAACACAGAAACCAAAGCCGCTCGCACTTACTTGATGAGATCGCGGTAAAAGTGGAACCACTTCAGCCACATCTCGTCCACGTATTGCTGGGGCGTCCGGTGGATATCCTCGGGCTCGAGTTGCTCCCAACTGTCCTGGCTGCGATGTATCAGAAACGCCCCGTCCAGCGTAATGAACGTGTAGTTCAGGCCCATCAGCAGCTGGCCCTGCGCAAGGATATCCTAAATATCTTTAAATAAATTATTTAGTCCCTGGCTGACCTTGAGATTGGCGCCCTCCTGGAAGATCGACTCCATCGAGTTGAGCTCGTCGTTGAGCGGCTCCAGGAGGTTGACGCTCACGTAGGCCACGCACATTTCCATCGTCCTCGAGCGGTTGTAGACCAGCAGCTCCTCGGCCGGGTTCGGGGCGCTCAGCCACTGCATTTGCTGCTGGCGCGTGTGGAACAGCGGCTCAGTGATGTTGAAGTCCTGCAGCACCCGCTGCAGCTGGAACTTCGTGAAGGGCATTGGCAAGTTGGCCCTGTGGGCAAACGTCGGCAGGCAGTAGACCCTGTGGAAGGCTTCCCCATGAGACTCGCTCTTCTCGGCTGCCCGGCACTCACGTGGTGAAAGGCTCGGGTATATCGGCCAGGCGCTGGGGTCCGTGCTTCCTCACAAAGTGCATGAACCGCCCGGGGAACTTGGGAGGCGGCAGCAGCTGAATGTCCACGGCCAGAATGTAATACGTGTGGGCATTCAAGCGGGCCACGTTCCTCAGCAGGTTGACCGGATACGGCAGCAGTTGGTGGTACCAGAAGCTTTCCAGCTGCGAGGCCTTTTGGTAGGGCGGCGGCAGCTGGCACAGCTCTGGCGAACTTTGGAAGTCCAGCAGGGAAATCTGCAGGTCCGCGGGCAGGTGCCGCTGGTGGAACACCAGGTGGAGGCTAAGAAACCGACGCATGAGCGCGCCGAGGTGCTGGCAGTCATGCAAATACTTCAGCGACTTCAGCGTCCTGCCAAAGTCCTCGCCGCTGGCGTATAAGGACAAGCTGATCGGTGCCCGCCATCTGAAAGCCCCAACAGGTCAGCTAAACTTTGAAGAGCGGAAGGACTCCCTCACCTCTTGAGGAGATTTTGGAGCATGCCCAGGTCCAGGTAGGTGCCATGGGTGGTGAGCGTGAGGCTTTCGTTGCCGCGTATGTCCTCCGTGGCCAGGAGGTAGTTGTGCCACACGAAAAAGTCGCCGTGCTGGCGCAGGGAGCCGTGATTCTGGGCCTGGGCCCTTTGGAACTCGCCGCGGATGGTCTGGATGTTGTGCAGGATCAAGAGCAGGGCGGTGCTCATGAGGAACACAAACGAAATCAAGAAAAATTTTGCACAGAATTGATACATTTTGAAATGTCCTTGGGTCCGGAATACACTAAGCCTGGCTACTAGGATTGCTGGTTGGAAACTTGACTAGCGGGATTTATTTCTTGGCCGGCTGAGCTTTAAGTTTTGAAGGGGAAATTACTGCGCAGCCTGTGGGACTTTTGGCGCCACCTTAAAAGCGTTTCCGAAAAGGAAGCCCGGCAAAGTGTCCTTCTCTTCTTGCAGCCTTGGATTGAAAGGATCTTTGCCGTAGAACCGCTGGTAGCGTGCGCTCTTCACCAGCGACACGATCTGCATGAAGGCAATCAAGCAGCAGACATCGTAGGCCACGAGCACTGCAAGGAGAGGGAGACCTGAATCCTTGTTGCTTTCGGCGGAGTCCTTTCTACTCACACATGTAAAAGGAGCCCAGAATAGAGAGGAATATCAGGCTGCCCAGGCCGATGAAGTGCTGGTAGATTTTGATGCCGATCCAAATGAGATTGACCACCTCCCAGAGGTAGGCAGACTCGAAAACCGTCAGCGGCAGGACGAACCACTTCTTCAGCTGGAAAACTAACTATCCTTAAAACCTTTTCTTTCTTCCTTATCGTAGTTACCTTGTAGGCTCCGTAAATGGCCGCCAGGCAGGCGAAAATGTAGGTAATGTTGAAGATTTGGGCGAAAATGTAAGTGTTGTCGGCGTCTAAAGGGGAAAGGCTTTCAAGTCGAGGAAGGACATAAAGGATTTGATCTCACGTTCGTTGAGCCAGGTGAAGGTGTTCACCACAATCTCGATCTTCACCAGGTGGGCATTATCCACGATCATATTGTTGAACGAGGTCACAAACTCCACGCCCTTGTGGAATATGAAGACCGACAGGAAAATCGACTTCACCTGGCAGGGGAAAGATTTTTAGCTGTCTTTTGATTCTTTTGATTGCCTGCCTACCAAGGCCACCGAGCTGATGAGGACCACCCCGAGCCTCACGGAACAGTAGTACATGTAGGACTCCATAAGCAGCATGGCGATCGGCAGAGAATGCCGGCCTGGCCGGGACCTGGCCGACGAGCCACCGACCGCCAGGGCCGCCGGCAGTCGAATGACAAATTGCGATTACTTTGCCTGCAATCTGGCGACTCCTGCCGATTTAATTGTGTAATATGAAGATTAGAATCTCCTACACGCTTTGGTCATTTGCCGGCTTTTGTTTGGCCGGTAATTGCGGGACTGCCGCTGCTGCCTGGCCAGTTGGCCGGACGCATTCGCCCGCTTTGAGTTATGGCCGGCGATTAACAGGAAAGAGCCTGTGAAATGCTGTTTATGGAGTCCTACGCCTGCTATTGCTCCGTGCGCTTGGGTGTGATTGTGGTTTGCATTCTGAGCATTGTAAGTTTTTCAAAGGATTTCATTTGGATCCTAATTGTGGGCACTTTGGCAGGTCAAAGGCTTGGCCACGAGCTGTGTGCTCTTTGCCTTGGGCGTGAGCGTCTTTCAGCCGATTGTCGAGCTGGTGGACAACGACCAGCAGTACGCGGAGAGCAGTTTGATTGTCCGGTTGGTCGAATGGATCAAGAGCGGTGAGTATATCCTGTTTCCCTGCTTCCCTTTCTTTCTTGATTTCCCTTTTCCAGCCCCCGACAGTGTGGAGATTTTCGTGCAAGTCCACAGTTATCTGACCATTGGCTCGGCTGTTTTGGGCATCATAGGCGCCTTCAAGGTAAGTGAGGATTTCTGCCGTATTTTGGATCTTAAAGTTCCTTTTCTTCAGCTGCTGAAGTGGCTGCTGCTGCCGCAGATTCTGCTCGAGTTCGGGTTCTTCTTGTTCGCCTTCGTTTTCCACATCGTCCTCATGACCATGTTGAAAAAGGTCATCAATCTGGCGCTGCTGATTGTGCTCACGCTCACCGGCAGCTTCATAGTGCGTGAGTGGCCTTGATTAAGTTCTTGCCAAGGACATGTGATGTAACCGGTTCCCAGTCTATGTGGGCTACAATTTCTGTGCCTGCGTGGCTATGTTCCAGGTGATTTCGCTGGTGAAGAGCTCGCGCTACCGCCAGCTTTATGGCGATGATCCTTTCCATCCGCTGGTGGGCAGCCGGTCCACCCAGATGAGCGACTCAGTGCAGAGGATTCATGTGCTAAGCACACCCGATGACACGGACATCGACGAGCAGAAGCGCCTGGCGAAATTGGGTTTGTGGCCGCGCCGGCAGCCGCCCCACCCCAGCCAGGCGCAAATAATTTCCGTCATACCCGTGGGCCCGGGCCATGGCCAGGCGAGAAATTTGGCACCGCAGCGCCTGAAGTGGTGGCAGCAGCAGGCCCTCGACACAGACGCCAACAAGCTCCACGATTCGGCGGTCTATCGCAATTGGCAGGGTGGCGAGCTCCTGCGGGGCGTGGGCGGGGCGGTGGAGCGCAAAAATGCCCTCAACCAGCAGTACGGGCAGCAGTGGCAGCGATGGCACTGAGAAATCCACTGGTTTATGTTTTTATCAACTTATTCAATAAAACTTCGCCTCCCCCGGATTCGATGGCACTTTTAATACTTGAATTTGAACTCGAACTTCTCGGGCAGCGCAAACACCGCGTTACAATGTCCTCGAGCCTGGGCGAGAGTCTTTGGTGGCTGTTATTTCGGGGTATTTTGCATAAACGCCACTACAGATTATGCAACTGTCTGGGATTGTCAAGACAACAGCCGGCCATGCTTTGCATATCCTGGGCGGAGACAGGGGGCGATGGGTGAAATGCACAACGTCGAGAGATAAAAACGTAAGAAAAATGGGGCCGGCGGGGAGAAAGCGAAAGCCCAAGACGAAGACAGGCAAGAGGACGGGAAAACTTTCTGGACTCGCTGGCAAACGAAAAATCAAAGTGTCTAACAATTGTGCAAGGACTTGGTGACGGGTGCAATCGAGCATGAGCCCGGCCCAGGAAGAGAAAACTGTCGGGCAGAGACAATCTACTCAATTCCAGGACCAACTGATGGCCGCCTGCTCCTCTGGGCCGGCATACAAAAATCGTTGCATACTTTTTCGGGCCCTGGGGAAATGACCGACTGCCCGGCTGCCCGGCTGGCTGGCTGGCTGGCATCTACATTGTTGCATTGGCCATAATTTAATTAAAACTTTTTGGCCAAACAACAAAAGTCAATCAGCCGGCGCCCCCGGCCACGCCCAGCCGCCGCCTAAGCCGCTACGTGTCTATGATTATCTGGCGTGTGCTTAGTGCCAGATAAGCTGGCTGGAGCCTGAAGTGGCTCAGTCGGCTCCTGACAATGTGTGTGTGGGAGGGCAACAGGTGGCCAAATCAATTATCCTTGAAGCTTAGTCCGCCTAAGTCCGGAATGAAATTCAAAGCGAGCCACGGAACGGCAGCCGGCGCTTTACACATTTTTCGTTATTTAATTTCAAGATAAACGTAGCTTAGCTCTCCGCCCTCTCAGATCGTGGGCAGATGGTGCTCCGTGCGGTGCAGTAAAGTGGCGTTCTTATTCAACGGCTGCAGCTTCACGTAGTCCTGATGCGCATGATGGTGCTGGGTGCTCGGCAGCAGCGGCAATGAAGTGTTCGAAGTCTGCCAAGACAAAAAGGATAACAAATTTAATTCTCCTCTCACCAGCTAAGCAACTCAACTCTTACCTTTGATTTGTCTCGAGCCGCCTGGATGGCTGCTGCCTGGGCCGCCCCCGTTTGAATCTGGGCCTGCTGGAGCATAAACTGCTGGGAGGCGAGCTGCTGCTGGCGGAGATTGGCCGCCTCCAGGCTGTTGATGTGCTCGAGTTCCCGCTGTTTGGCTATGTAGTCGTCGAAGTATGAATGCTTGATGAGCTTGTCGCAGGGCCAACGCTTGGCCGGGTCCTTGTCGAGGCACTTTTTCAGGAAATCTATGGTCAGCGGGTTCTGCAGCGACTTGGGCGGCATCTTGTCCTCCAGCGGCTCCAGCGTGGGCGGCACCGGCAACGTGATCCCCTTGAAGTACTCGTTCTGCCCGAAAATCTGGATATGCCGCGACAACAAATCGCCCAGCGTCTTTCTTATGAGGTACAACTGATCCACATCGCTCCGCCCAGGCCAAAGAGCCTCGCCGCGCACCAGCTCCGCAAACAGGCAGCCAATGGCCCAGACATCCACCGGAGTGCCGTACTGGGTGTCGCCCACCAGCAGCTCCGGAGCTCGGTACCAACGCGTGGCCACATAGTCTGTGTAGTTCTCGCCCGGGCTGAGCATGCGGGCGAAGCCAAAGTCGCAGAGCTTGACTTGCCCCTGGGCGGTGAGCAGGATGTTCTCGGGCTTGATGTCTCGGTGCAGGCAGCCCTGCTTGTGGCAGTAGGCCACTCCCTGGAGGGTCTGGTAGCAGATCTGTTTGGTGAGATGCTCCGGGCAGCCCTGGGGATGGCGCTCCAGCTCGTGGAGCACTGTGAGCTCGCAGAATTCAAAGACCAAATGCAAGCGGCGCTTGCGCCGGAACACCTCCAGCAAGGAGATGAGGTTCGGATGTTTTAGGTTCTGGGTAAAAAAAATGAGAAAAGCGTGGCCTGGCGGGGTCGCTGCTCCTCACCTTGAGCAATCGAATCTCTCTGAGGGCAATTTTTCTTATGGCCGGATCATCTTCGGACTCCACGAATCGTTTGACAGCCACCAAAGCTCCAGTTTCGCGGTCCCGACACTTGTAGACGACGCCGTAGGAGCCCTCACCGATCCGACTGAGCTTCTCATAGCGATCCATTTTGCTGCTACCTTGTGGTCTGGAAAACCAAGCCCACCAACCCCACAGATTAATTTGGTTGCCCAAAAAATCAAAGAAGCCACAGAAACAAGAAATTGATGGCTGCGATGATCGTTGGTTGCGTGGTTTTACCTTAGACTCAAACATTGACCGCGTTTGATGTTCGCACGACGCATTGCTTTGCATTGGGCACATAGAATGTTTATGATTTTGTTTGCCTGATAATTCAAACACGAACACATGAGAGCTGCGAGAGACAAGCGACTACAGCGACTAGCGGATCGTGTTTCGAATGCATAGATGATGATGGGTTTTTTTGTATTTACAGCCGATATCTTCAGATATCCGGGATTGGAATTTTGATTGCATGAGAAAGTAAATGAGAGGAGAACAATCAATGAGCAGGCAGAGATTTTGTTTGAAAATAAAATGTACAAAGTGCAAGGAGTTTCCCATTGAGCATCAGACTTCGCCCCACACCAAAATCAATAAGCGCTGACAATTTCGGATGGTTGGGGGATGGGAAAATCGATTTTCTAACCGCGTCCTTTTGTATGCACCCCTTGATATTTTATGACTGATAGCTCGCCTCATACGTAAAGGTTTTCAATGTCAAAAACATAAAATACGCAGTAGTCCACCGCCGCGACCTCAACCCCCGAGGTAAGTGAACTTTACATGTGAAAAAGTCGTAAACGAAGCAAACGAACCAAAAAAATGAAATATTCATGTGCATGTAAGTGAAAATGAATTGCGAATAAACAAAGCCACAAAGCCAGTGAAAGCCACGGACAGAGCGGGCGAAAGTCCTCCGATCGCTTACCTAGGAATCCATCTATCGAGGATCTGGCGTATTTGCAACTGTTTTTTAGGTCGGGCAATGTGAAGCAAATAAGTGTACAAAATAAATCGTTGTGAGATCTTAAAATACTTGGCCACAATACACACCATGCGCTTTTTAAACTTCAACAAAGGAGTGCAGGGAAACTCGGGCCAATCGATCAATAAACCTTTTGAAAGGCCGTTAGTCGATGTGAGCACCTGTGACGAACGCGACGGCCACCTGCAGTTTGTTTGACTGACAACCAACGACTACAGCGGACCGACTGGCTGACCCGACGGCTCATGCCCATGCCCCAGGACCCCGGCTGGTCTCGGCTCGGCTCGACCCGGCCAATGTCATAGCAATACGACAAAAGTCAACAAAGCAAAAACCACAACAAAAGCAAAACCATGCGCAGTATTATGAAGTTTTCCCCAAAGAAGTTTCCCGTAGTTTGCCCCCTCGAATGGGGTAGCGATTTCTAGAGGGAGTCCTCTTTTTTTCGCGGAGTGTTTGTTTTTGTTAGCGACGAAGACGGCGGTGGCGGTGGCGCTGGCGGTGGTGGGACTACAACCGGAAAACATTTAAGACGTAGTAGTTTCTGGTAAAGTTGGCTGCTTGGAGGCGTGCACCGTCTCTATAACTGGGCTAAAAGGTTTTTCTCCTTCGCCTATTCCCGTCGGGGTGTTCGAGAACCCGTAAAAGACAAACCGACAGAGCCGTCGTCGGGGGTTGAATTGCAAGGGTTATGAGTTTTTGATTTTATGGTTTACTAATGTCTGTTGTTTTCGGGCGGTGTAATTATAGTTTAATGAGCTTTCTTCGTTCTGGTTAGTTGGGTCAGTTGGGTAAACAGGAATAAGCTTTTGAAGGGGTTGATAGCCAACAAGAAGAGCCCAAATGTCAGTTTAATATTTTCAGCTCCCTTGGCTGAACGGTATAGATTTCTCTATTAGGGCATTCTACGGAAAATCCACTTCCAGAGAAGATTATTCATTTAGCAGCAAAGAACAGTAATCAACCAAAGAAGCCTATGAACAAATGGAGGATGAAAGTTCGTTGTTGTCTGAGAGGCGGGCAAGCAACTTTTTATTTCGTTGATTTAATCGTTGATCCATTCGAAATTCCATTTCTTTGTCGATTTAAAAATGCACACAACAGGAAGTGAATAATTTTATTATTTATTAAAGAACAAAGAACGGCAAACCACTGAAGAAATGGGAAAAAACTGCCGGGCAAACGAATTGAGGAAGAAAGTTTGCTGTTCTCTGAGAGGCGGGTAAGCAATTCTGTGGCTGATATTATTTCGATGATATAATCGTTGATCATTTTGTAACTCCATTTCTCCGTCGATATAAAAATGCACACAGCAGGGAGTTAACCAGCAAAGAACAGCAAACCACTAAAGAATGCGAAAAAATTGCCGGCTTCTTAGGGCCAACGAATTGAGGAAGAAACTCAATGATTCATATTATTTCCTTGATATATCGCTGATGCTTTTAAAATTCTATTTCTTTGTGAAAGTGAAAAATTTATTATTTATTTAACAAAACAAAAAAAAAAAGCCAACCACCAAAGAAGCTAATGAGCAAAAAATCTGCCGGCTTTTCAGGGCTAACGAATTGAAATAGAGAGCTCGGTGTTGTCCGAGAGACCAAGCAAGTTAATGGTTAATACTTTCACCATTTGTAAAATTCTAATACATATTTCCACATCTTTATTCTGCAAACAGAATAACGAGCCTAATAAAACTTCTCAAATGCTTAGACTGAAAAGCCATTACAAATTTTGTTCAACTACAAAAACTGAAAGACAAGAGTCCACCAGCGGCGCTTTATGCTTATGATATTGAAAGTTTAGTTGGAAAGTTTTACTTTGTTTGAACTCACTCACCTTCGCAGCGAGAATAG
>JBAMCP010000200.1:0-63491 GCA_037075105.1 Lissocephala sabroskyi
GGAATATTTAATAATCCCTTGGGAGCTCCCAAGGGTCAAGGTTGAGCGTGTTTACTTAAAAACTTAGCTTCGATTCGCCACACTGAAAATCTCAAGGGATCTTATCATTTTTAGTGGAGAGCCTTTCTCTACAAGATTTGTGGGTCAGTTTTTAGCTTATCTCTAAAGGATTTTGGATGTTCTTGGATATTTTTTCTTCCCCCGATCCGCAACCAAGGCAGGCATAAGTGAAAGTGTTGCTTGATTTGTCGTTATTATCCCACTGTGCAGAACCCGCGTCGAAGTTAAGCGACAGCTTAGCACTGACAGCAACCTAGTAAGTTCGAATTTTCGCATTCCCAAGATAGCCACCAAACTTATCCAAGGCAACAACCAAAAATTGACTAGTTCATGCGGAACTTTTTGCAGTCCAAGTTTTTTTTCTTAATCTTAAATTTAATTAAATCACATAGCCAGTAAGATTTATGAGATGTTAAAGTACTTGAACTTGAATTATTTCTTCGTAATTAAAAGAATAACAAGAAATTGAAAAGAAAATTTAAAATATGGCAAAAGCGTTTTTCTGGCAACGAGTTGGCAGTTCTTCACTTCGCCGTGATGAGCGCGCATTTTCAAAAATTTATCAAAATCTCTTGGATTCCTTTGCTAAATCTGCATTAAATAAAGACATTAATCTTTAACTGTAGCTATTGTCTAAATATTTTTTGATCCCAACAGATAAAGTTGAAAATGAATAAACTATCCTCCCTTCTCGACAGCTTGCTCGCGTTTTGTTGGGCGCAAATTTGGCGAGCTCGCGAATTTCAATGCCAACAACTTTTCTTCTTTTAAGAGTTAATTTTATTAGTTCGTGTTTATGGTACAACTAAAAGCTAGGAATGAAAGTTAAAAGTCAGTATCTGAAAGGTAATGAATAATGGCCAAAAACAAATGTTCGCCCCCTCAGGCATCCTTCTCGCTGTGCCCAGCCGCCGGCATCTTCACCGCCTTCAGCTGCCCATCATCAGCCCGGTCGAAGCGCCAGCAAATCTCCAACCCTCAGGACGACTCGTGTATCTTCTCCATGTCGCGCTCCTGTTCGCTGTCCCCGCTCTCCGCCGTATCCTCATCGCAGCTGCCGCCGTCATTGCCACGGGCAAACAAGTGACGCAGGCAGCTACGTTTCACGTATAAAAAAGCACACAGAGCACAGAGAAGGAACAGCACACCCACTGAGCTGCCGATGACAAGAGCGCGGGTCCGCCGCTGCGAGGGCACCTCCATGAGCAGCTCAGTGCCCGGAGCCTGCTCGACGTCCGCTCCCGTGCCCGAGCCCACGGCCAGCACTTGGATCTTGAAATTCGTGTCCTCCTTGAGGTGGCGCAGCTGGTAGAAGTTGTCGAAGGTGTCGGCCGTGCCGATGAGGAAATGCTCGGGTTCCTTCCACCAGCGCACAGTGTAGAGCCGCAGGCCGTCGGTGCCCTCCCGCGGGTGCTCCCAGTGGAGCAGCCAGCCTTGGGAGTTCTTCGTAGCGCTCAAGTTCCAAGGGGCGCCCTGGGCCTCGCCAGCAACTCCGCCGCTGGACAGCTCCAACTCGGGCTCAGCGGGCACTGAAAGAAAGCAAATTTAGTTGTTTATCGGGTTTTCTAGTCGCGACTCCTACGCTGCGTGAAGAAGCGCCTCTGGGAGCTGAACATGCCGTCCCCGCGCTTGTCCTGGCTGAGGACCATGAACTCGTACTCCTTGCCCGGCAGCAGGTGCTGGATGGTGGCCTCCATCACGTTCTTCTGCAGGACGCGCTGCGTCCGCCACTCCGGGGCCTCCGCCAGCCGATACCACACGGTATACTCCAGATTCGGCCGCAGGTAACCTGAGAATGATTTCTGGTTAAGTTTGGGTTGGGCGAGGGAAGGCGGCTCACCTGGCTGCCAACGGACAGTGATGCAGGTCTGGGTGCTGTTGGCTGTCAGGTTGTAGGGGGGGCTGGGGGCCATGTTCTCGATCATTAATTCAGCCTCGGTCGTTATGGTTGCCGCTTCATTGGTTGCCGAACACTCGTACATGCCCCGGTCCATTTCAATTAAATTCGTGATGGTCAAATTTCCGCCACTAAAACTATGCCGCTCCACGGGCAGGGGCTGGCCGTCTTTCTGCGGGTGTGCGAGTGTGTGTGAAATTAGTTAAATCAGTGGCAAAAAATGCAGGCGCAGCCAGCGGAGTTGCCGGGTCGCCACTCACACACACATGCATATTTAAAAATGCAATCAAGCAAAACTGCAATGAGCCAGACACACGGACAGTTGGCCACCCGGACAGCTGGGCGCAGGTCAGTGTTCCCTATTTTGGGTAGGGCCTGGGGGAAAACTCACCCTGCTCCACACAATGGAGGGCCGATTGTTTCCGTCCCGGTCGATGGCTTCGCACGGCAACTCGGCCGTCTCGCCCAATTTCTGTATGTAAATTGCCTTCGGCGTAACACTGAAAATGGGCGGTCGCAGCACAATTACACTAATGACAGGCGATGGTCCATCTGTGCCGAGGTCATTATACGGCGTGCAGGTGTAGCTGCCCGCATGGTTCTCGTCCACCTTCGAGAAGAACAGGCTCCCGTTCATCTTGTAGAACACGCCCGGCACATTGTACGAGTCGAAGAGCAGGCCGTCTTTCTCCCAGCGCAGGCTCTTCAGCGGCGGATTCGCCCGGAAGTGGCAGTCCAACACGGCCGGCTGGCCGTACGGCAGGTACACCTCGGGTGGGGCATAAATCACTTTGGCCTTATCTGCAAGCATATCAGTAAAGTCGGGTGGAGGGGGTTAAGTGGATCTCAGTTACTCACACTGAATGTTGAGAAAGGCCTTGGCAGTCTGCAGTTCACCCTCGTTGTTGCGCACCTTGCACTCGTACTCGCCGAGGTCGCTCATCATGGTGGGATCGATGCTGAGGCTGCCGTCGGGTCCTATGAAGGATCTGCGGACCAGGTCTTGGACCTCCTGGAGCAGCACGCCGTCCTTGTACCAGGCAGCCTGCGAGACGTCGGGGTACTTCATCACGCAGTGGAAGAAGGCCGTCTGGCCCTCCATGATGGTCTGGTTGACGGGGGGGATTTTGATGAGGGAGCCGCCCTGGACGGCCAGGTGGTAGGAGGTGCCGTTGTTGCGCGTGCTCGGCGTGCGGTTGGGGAAGATGATCTGGCAGTGATACCAACCCTGGTCCGATTCACGGATGGCAGTTAGGTTGACCGAGGCCTTGCCAAAGTCCGGATGGTGGCTGACCAAATGCAGGCGGCCGTTGAACAGATCGTTGGTGGATGTCACGCCCTCGTACCAGGTGAAGATTTTCTTGTTCTGAAATTCGCAAAATACTCGATTCACTGAGTGCAACTAACTCAATTGTGGCCTCGACCGGGCGGTGCAATTAATTTCGTGTGGCCTCCCCGGGTGGCTGCCTGAGTGGCTTCCCTGCTGGGCGCCCTGACACACAATGCACTCGGCAATGGCAGTGAATAAAGCCCCCCGCCTGGCAGTCCCTCGGGTTCAAGGCAGCCTGGGCGGATGCAGCTCAAGTCGCTCCAAAAGCTGACAAAGTGCCAGGAATGTGTGGCGGAGACGACACCTGCCCGGCTGTCAATCAATCAAGAATTTGTCAGAGAGTATTCATGAATACACCCATGAGTGCATTCGTATACTCACAGCTGGATTTTCACCTAATCGCCTTAGGGCGATTTCCGTTTTAATTGCCAGCGCCCAGCCGCACTTGACTTTGCCAGCAGCCAGCGCGGCACTCACTAATAAACCGCATGTTGGGGGATTTGGTTGCACTCAAGCGACAGTTGGCCGCTGGACTGGTCCATTGATACATGGCACCCCTGGCAGCCCCCCGCTGACCACAGCCACACTGTCAGCTATTGAAATACAATATTTTTAATTGCGTGTCGGACGGATCCCCAATAATCCCCGTCCACCATTTTAATTGGGCTACACGGAAAACCCTCGAGCTCGCGGTCCCGGGCATCGGGCTTCGGGCGTCAATGTCGTGGGTCAGTTGGCGACTGAGCGAAGCAAATGCAAATCGCTGTCCTCCTCCATCAGCGCCATCGTCGCCGAGCCCCCAGCTGGGTGCCCGTCTGCTGGCGCAAACATTTATCAACATTATCTAACAAATTGCAAACGTAACTTGATTTATCCGGTAATAAAGTTTCGCTGTGGTTGTTGTTTTTCGGCACACACCGTCCCGCCGGCGCTGATGTATGCAAAATCGGCGACAGCCTCGCTGGATGACCGTGAAAAGTAGTTTTCCAAATTAATTTTTGACCAGGGGAAGCGCCAAATCGCCCAATCGGCCCGGCCAGAGGTCAATCAGACGACTCTTTATCACTGTCACCAGAAGTACAGTCACCGCCAGAAACTTTACCATTGCAAATGAAGCGACCTGGGAAGCCAAACCAAAGTCGTCATTGTATCTATTCGACGGCTGTTTTTAATGGGGTTAAGTTCAATTAGTGAAAGTAAAGGAGAGAAGAGTGGAGGGATAACGAAGAGAGAACGAAAAGCTGGAGAGTTTCATTCTTTTTAAGAGCACCAAATGGAAGAAAGGGAAAACGTTTAATATAATTTTTGAGAGAAGCGTTAAAGGTCTTTTGATATCATCTGGGAAACGAGTATTCAGTTCTCCGAAATACGATACGAGTACAACGTACATAATTCAAAGAATTCAGAGGAACTTGATGGTTTTGTATAGGACTCACAATTTTTAAAGAATTCAAGAGAATAAGACGAGTGAATTAAAATGATCAAATATTCCCGTTAGTGTTCAACTCTTTCGAAAATATGTGTAGCAGTTAATTTCAGCGCAAAGAAAGAAATAAGAAAAGATGAAGCATTCTAGGAAGTCTACAGATCTGCAGCTGGAATCAAGGAAACCTCAAAGCTCCCAATAGAAATCGTTCCATCAATCAAAGGAAGTACAGTTGAGCTTGAAAGCTGAGAACAAAGAACTGACGAATCAAACACAAGACGAGATGAATTTTATAACTCTTTCAATGAAAGACTCGAAAAATCAAGTATACACAAAAGGAAGAAACCAATTAGATTTCTAAAAAAGCGATAAAAATATTAATGAAATTTATGGGGCGCCAAACAAAAGACTTGCGCAGAATTCGCCTGAAATAATTCATTAAAATTTGCCACAACGCAACCGCCGATCTCCCCAAATAATTTAATGTCATATTTAGCCTTTGTTGGACTATTGCGCTTCGCTGGGGCTGAGCCGCTCAATGTTTGTCAACGCAATTAAAGTAAAGTCGAAAACATCATCGACTGGATGGATGGGCGGACAGGCGCACCAAATGACATCATGACCCGTTAACCGAGTGGAATGCCGTTGGCCCGCGCACGAACAATGGAGAGCAACAAAAGGCGGGCCGAGTCGATGGCGAATTAAGCAGCTAACTAAAAACAATAAATTGAAACGCCTGGCGACATCGACAGCCCCAAATCCATTACGCCTCGCAGGCCTGCAGCACACCAAGCAAAATGGCGCGCGTCGCCCGATGAGTGTGTGTGATTGGGTGTGTGTGAGTGTGAATGCGCCTGAGCCATGAATGGTAATTCAGTTGATTTAAATTCAAACGTGCGTTTATTCCTGAGGGCTGAATGGCGGGGTCTGGGATAAAAGTATTTTCAGCAATGAATCTGCCGATGAATTAAATTGCATTACTCACAGATGTCAACAAAATGCCAGCCATTCAATTCGATTGAATGCAATTGAATTTGATTTAAACTGTTGCATTTTTTTGAATACCTCGCGTGCGTTTGACAATTTAAAGTGCGGCCACCGCCCCGCCGAAAATAAAACGCGCAGCCCTCCAAAGGGCAGACTGCCCCGCCTGGCCGACACCCAGAGGCCTCTAATTAATGTGAGAAATTCATGATGGGCGGCAAATGGGAACTGCAATGCCCACGTAACCGTGACACCCACACGCCCCGCCCCCGGGCCGGCGGGCCTCGGATAAATTAATAAATTTGACAATTTAATTAAAATCCAACAGACTGTTGACCCATAAATAAAACCAGGCCAGCCAACGCAGCCTTCGGCCCGCTCGGCCTGTCCTTTGGGGCCCGCAGATCGACTTACGTTTTTGCTCCAGTGCACAATGTAGGGTATGGGCGAGTCATATGGGAAATCTATATAGCAGTTGAAGACAATGTGAGAGCCGACTTTGGCCTCCAGATTTGTCTGTTTGCGGTGATCGCGAGCACATGCCACACAGGATACGTTCATTAAGAACGCCAGAGTCGCGAGTAGAAGCGCACAAATTAAATTTACATTCTGCGACCTTCGGCGATTCGGCTGTTTGTCGTTTCTTTTGCGTGCGGTCGACATTTTGTGATGATCTTGAATTTTGTTTTTCTTATCAATTTTGTTTCTTTATTTCAATTCGATGGGCTTCTGGAAATCTCGGGAATTCTCATTACGCGCGCTCTAAGAAAACAGGTCAATTGAGCATAAACTAGACAGCGTCGCCACGCACAACACACACACTCACACCCACACACACACGCGGTCGATATGGAAGATTCTAAGCTTGCCGTAATTCAATCCTCCATCGCTTGAGAGACCGACTCGACCATGGCGATCTAGTAAACTGCACACGCCGACCGGAGAACCGCAACTGACATGAAAAAATATGAATTGCGATTCAACTGCCGGCGGCCCACGATCATCATAATGACGACTTTCGGTCGAGCTTTTCGTATGGGTTAATGCGGGGGCGGTAGGGTTGGTCCCAGCCAAAGTTCTGCTCGGAGCTTGCCGAGCGTAACGGGCGCAGGTTCGGTTCCCCTAGAAAACAAAACAGAGAAGAGAAAATTCCGCACTTTTCACTTTCACATGGCCGACTGGCCACTGGCCACTGTCCGCTGTCTGCTGACCTTTGGGGCAAACGCCCACCCGTGAGTGACAAGAGGTAACTTGCAATTCGGTTATGGTTCCCCCACATTCTTGTAGAGACATTTATCCACTTAAATAATTAGGCTCACTCGCTGCCAATTAAAAGTCGAGCTGCTCAATTTAACCGTCTAATAAAATTCTTCTTAACTGACCAGGCCTCATCGGGCCAGCCTCGTCCCATAGATCGAGTGGAAGATACTGAAATTGAATTTGCCACAGGGAAACGAATGGGAATTCCATCAGGGAGCTAAGGAGGCTCGCCAGCTGCTAATGGGTTTGTTTGGGGAAGTAGTCATCAGTTTATGGGGAAATGGAAACCCAATGACCTACAAAGATCGACTCATTGTAAGATCATGTCAGTCTCTCTTGAAAGAATATTCAGTAAAGATCGAGTCTTTGGGAGGCTGAGGGTGGGATTATAGATGCGAAATAATCAACGAATGTTTTTTTTAAACCGATCAAACCTAAATGAATAATAATGAGGACAAATAGAGCTTAGACTGAATGGATCTCGGGGGTGTTCTCTGGGTCATGGCACCCCTCAACCATTTGTTCTGTTATCTCCAAGAAGATTATTGTGTGATCTATTACTGTTTCCAAATATTATAGAAAAAAGCCTTATTATAATTCTCATTTGGTGGTGTCCTTGTGTCCTAGGGCTGGGGTTTTCAGTATCGCCAATCCGGCAGTTGAGGCAATGACTTTTCGAAGATACCGAGTTTCGAAATTTTTAAAAACTTTAGAATTCTCTGATCTTTTTAGCTCGGCAGGCGAAGAACTTCTTCCCAGGCCCTAAATGAAACTCTTCTTATTTTAATTTGATCATTTTTTAGTTGTTTGTTTATTTATTTGTTTATAAAGTTGCTCATTGAACATTGTATAAGTAAACAGAAGAGAGCGAGAGAGAGAGAGAGAAGAGAGTGAGGTACTCAACTAAAAACTAAGGATTCTTAAAAATTAAATGTATTTCGATCCTTTCGTTTGCGACTCCTATTGCTTGTGGTTGAAGAAAAACAAATGGATTCTTCGGTTTTCCAAAAGATTCACAACATAAAACTGAGAAACAATATTTTCCCTTTCTGGTTCTTTCTCTCGATGATAACAATTTTGCAGGATTTGTTTTTGGTTTTCTTTCATTCGTCTTAGTTTTGTGTTTTTTTTTTTTATAAAAATTTTTTATTTCTTTTTATTTTTCTAATAAAAGATTTTGCTAATTCCACTTTCACTTTCGTTTTTCATTTTTTATTTTACCTTTTTTAACTGTGAGTTTACATTTAATTACAATAATTGTACGTTTTACGGTTTTATGTGCTCTACTGCGATTAGCTGTAAATGCTGAATGCTGAAAACGCTGCAGTGTGTGTGTGTGTGTTTGGGGGAGGGGCAGCGAAACTTGAGACATTTTTGGGTGGCAAAGTCAAGCAAAAAGTTAGCTGTGTTTGTCTGGAGAAATTCACTTGAAAAGACCCTGAAGAGGAGAGGTGCAGAGAACCTAGAACTGAAATTCACTTGCGATACGTTTTGTTTTTTGTTTTTTTTTCATATTTGTTTCTTTGTGGATTTTCATTCTGGGCATCTTTTTCTGAATTATTTCTCGTCAAGTCGGAAATGGAAAGTCAAATTTGACCGGCGCAGACTAAAGTTTCTTTTAAGATTTACTTGAATTAATTCGTTTCGTTTCTTTTTTTCATTTTCACTTGCATTTAATTGTTGGAGTTTTATGTTTAAGTTCCCTTAACTTATATGCCATTTAATTCAATATTTATATTCCCATATTTCAAGTGAAATTCAATTTGTAATGCGATTTGGTTTTTTATCTCTTTATAAATATCATTCATATATATTTATATATATATTTATACTTTCTTCTTCTTCGTCGTTAATGTCAATTCATTAATTTCGTTCTAGTAAAACTTGTCTGGGTGTCTGTTCTGTGTGTGTGTGTGGGTGTGTGTGTGTCACTCTTATTCATATAAAAAATCAGCTTAACTAATTTCTTCTTCCTCATCGTCTCCACTTTCTTTATAAACCTCATTACCATTCACAATAGTAAAACGCCTAACGTAAGAGTATCGAGTAACCTGTACTTGTCTATCAGTTGGTAGGCCTCATTCTCATGCTAAACCAAAAACCTCCTAAGTTCCAACCAAAATCATAGATCAGTAATACTGCTCTCAACTGAAGAATCTGTAGGCCCTGAAAAAACCCAAAAACGATACAAACAAAATCATAAAATCAAAACTTAAAAGGAATAACTCTATATCTGAGTTCTCGTAGTTATAGTTATCATATATTATAATATATAATTGTAATGTGATGTCGATTTTTACATACGGCAATCGCGTCCATTCATCACTTTCATTATTCGCTCTGGCAGTGTTTTGGCGTCAAGTTGTGTCAAACCTTTCCATACAATTTGATCGTTAGACTTTTTATAGACATTTCATTATCATTAAGAAAAAAAGAACAAACTTGCTTCAAACCTAAAAACTCCATTGAATACGCCTTCGAATTCTGACTGCAGGAGGTTAAGAAGATGGCGGGGGCGGGTTGAAGTCTTTGAAACTCAAATGCTTGGGTATTTGGGATTTCTGTGGATGAACTATTGACGTAAGAATTGAATGTGTGATCTTTGATCCTTTCCCCACCGAACCAGCGAATGTCTCGCTATCGTTTGCTGACTCAACTCAACGGTTCCTGTGAGATTCCTAAGCCAAATCGGGTAGGTTTTTTTTAGCTATATAATTTCTGTACTTGTCGACTTTGTTACAAATTTCTTATTTTGGTTTTTGTTATATTGTTTGTTTATTTCGTGGCGTTCAACAGTAAACGTATATGCAGCAAATATATTTTTAAATTTAATTGGGGTTTTTTGTTTTTCTTTATTAAACGGTTATGATTTAATTTGTTGTTTAATTTTTTTTGTTTTAATCTCATTAATTACGAAACGATATTTTCTCTTTAGTTCTCGTAGCTCTCGCTTATGTAACACTTCTCGTTCTTGATTCATAGAACTAAATTCCTTAAGTCTATTTCTAGCGTACGGTTGCATTTGTTCTTCTTGAATGCTTAATTTTTTTACCATTTGTGGATTTTAATTTATATATTTATATATAGATTTTTTATTTTTTTCTTTCTTTCGTTTTTTGAGTAATGTTTAACATATCAATCTGTGTCTTAAAACGTTTAATACAAGTGTTTTGGGGGAGATGTGTTCCCTCTTTAAAAACTATAAAGAAAACTAAAACTGATAATTACAATCCCAGGCCATTTACAAAATGGCGAGAAGAAGAATTTAAAACGCGCCACAGAAGTTGTTAAAAAATTGACGGAAACTCAGCGGACAGTTAAGGAAACTAGTTTGATTTTTTTCTTATATGTTTTTTTGTTGTATTTTTTCTTTTTATATATTTAGAATATCAGTGAAACGATCGTTGTAAGGGTATTAAGACTTCGGTGTGAACAAAATCTCATCGTTTTGTTCTCTCGCTTTCGATTTAAATTTAATATTCAATTTGTTAATTAAGTTCTCCTTTAATAATAATATGTTCTTGTTGTTTTTCTTGTTTCTCTTTTAATTGCTGTAGGTTTATAATTCTCTTCCCGTGGCTGCTGTCGTCTGCGTGTGGCTCTCTTCTTTATTCCTATAATGTACCTATAATTATATATAATATTTCTCATTCCTTATCGTATTTACAAAGATTTAACTTTCGTGTGAGTTGGTTTGGGTTTTAGGGAAGGGGAGGGCTTAAAGATTTCGTAGAATTCGTAGATTTCTTTGTGCTCTTTAAGTTAGTTGTCGAGGGCTCCTAAGTTTTAGGTTGATTTTTTTGCTTGATCATAAGAACTACTAATTGTTATCGTTGCCTCTATGACAAAGGCGCATATATCATCATCATCATCATCATTATCATTGGGGTGTACGTCTGTAAATTGAGTTCTGTTTGGCAGAGATTTCCCGGAGGTTCGTCGCGTCGAGCTCATTTTCTCAGCTGAGGCGGCTGTTGTCGTTCGGGGTCTCTGATGTTGCTGGCGATGCTTTTGTTGCTGCTGAGATGTTGGTGTGTGGGTGATGGATAGTATCGTCTAATCATACGGTTCATGCGGTTGATTTTTGATTCCATGTGGTTGCCATTCTACTCGGATTCGGTTTATGTTGCTGTTCCTGCCCCCAGCACGTGGATGGCTCGGCTGCCCTGCGGTTGCCAGACTCGGATTGCAATCAGCACACGCTCTCCATTTCGGCCGGCGTTGCCTTGGCCCTCTGCATAGCCTGTCGCTTGCGATAGGCATAAAACTCCTCCCGCATGGCCTGCAGTCGGACCTCAACGTCGTCATACCGCGGCAGTCCCAAGGACCGCGACTTCCTCCCGCTGTACGTGGCCAGCCCCGAAGCCGGCGGCACATGCAGCAGGCTGCCCCCAAGCGGGCCCAGCGTGTGGTGATGCCGCTGCTGATGCTGGAGTGGTTGTAGATGCTGGTGGCCGGACCCCTGCTGGTGCGGATAGTGCTGCGTGTCTATGTCTATGTGCAAGTTGAGATCGTCGCGTAGCAGGTTGCCGGTGGGCGTGGACGCGCTCGGCGTGGGCGTGGCCGGGTCGAACTCATAGTGCCCGTCCACGCTGCCCACATCGAAGGACTTGGTCAGGTTGCTGTCCGTGGCCGCGTTCAGTCTTGAGATCATTTCCAGCCAGTGGGCCATGGTATACGGCGGTGTCAGGGGCCTCGCGGCCGACTGCGGGCTGGGCTGCAGGTAGGAATAATGATAAGGCTGCTGAAGCTGCTGCTGCCCCATAACCAAGGTCTGGGCCTGGGCCTGCTGGGAGCCCGGCAGGCTGGCCCCAAAGTACGCCGAGTGCTTGGGCGGCGACGGCGGCGGCCGGTACGGCGGCAGCAGCCGCCACTCACTGGTGCTCCCCGGATGGTTCGACGTGTTCTTCGAGCCAAAGCCGCTTGAGCTGGACCGCGATTCGGGCGAGGCATCTAGCCCCACTGCCCCCACCGTCCCCCTCAGCGAGAGGTTCAGGTCAGGCAGCGGCGACAGCATCTCCTGCTGCTGCCGCCCGAACAGCCGCAGATTGTGGCGCGGGTACCACCGGGTCCGCGGCCTGTAGCTGTGGTACGGCGGCAGCTGGCTCTGGTAGTAGTTCCTCCACGAGGGCGGCGAGGGGAGCTGCAGCGGCATGAAGTGATCGTCCAGCGGGTGGTGGTGCCGCGTCTCCTCCTGGATGGGCCCCAGCGAGTGCGACTCTTGGCCGTAGTAGCGATAGCGACTGAGGCTGCCGCCGCCGGCCGCTCCTCCGCCACTGGCATGCGAGCTGTTGGGCAGCGAGCGCTCCGCCGAGTTCGGCAGCACTGTGCTCAAGTCACTGAAGTGGCTGTGACTGGCGATGAGGGCCGAGGGATGCTGCTGGCCGGGCGTGCTGGCCGGCGAGCTGGAGAAGATGCGCGACACTCGCGAGGGCGTGTACAATTGGGTCGCCAGGCCGGGGTGGTGGTGGTGCAGGTGGTGAGGGTGGGCGAGGCTGCCGCTGATGGTATTGATATGGAGCGGGCGTCGGCTGGCTGCAGTCTCCTGCAGATGGCCATCGATTTTCTGGGCATAATAGGAGGAGGCAGGCCGCAGGAGGTTCTGGTATCGAGCGCCGCTGACGGCGCCAGCCGCATCGCTGAACAGGCCGCCTGGTGAATGCGGGTAGCTGTGGTTTTTGGCATGGCCCGCAGCAATGGCGGCTGCCGGCCCACCGCCGCCCACTCCGCCAGCGCCGCCGATTTTAAGTAGGCCACCCAGCCCCTGGAGGAAGCCGCGGGCCGAGTCTGCCGCGGACTGCAGGCTTAGCTGGCTGGACGAGGCCACCAGAGGCCGACGCCAGGAGGCCCGGGCCGCAATGAAGTTGTGCCGCGACAGGAAGCCGCCGTCATCGCTGGAGGACTTTTGTGATACGTTGCTGTTTCGGCGCTCGAACAAGCTGCCATCGACCACGTCAATGTCCCCTGCATCCAGGTTGTTGTTATCGTAGCCCAGCTTGGTGGCGGCAGCGGCAGCGGCTCCGGCAGTCACCACAAAGCGTCCGTCAACACTTCGCTGAATGCGGCTGACTGAGCGCCGCCTGCCAGTTCCATCGCACTGGTCGTCGTCGTAGTTGGGGGAGCTGTAGATGGAGTGACAGTTCGTGCAGCGATCCGGTGGCCAAATCCAATGGAGTATGGCTATGAGTATGGCGGTTAGACTTGATATTCGGGTTTGTTTGTACCTGCCAAAGATTAAAGACACGAATTAGCAATAAATTGGAGACCCAAATGGATTAGTAGCAAACGATAAATGGCTCTAAAAATAGATAAAGAAATAAGGAGAAAGTCAAGAACAAGAAAATCAAAAGAAAATTACGAAATTTTATTCCTGAACAAAAACTGAAGACAACAAAGGTTCGTTTCCAAATCGGTTAAGGAAACTATTTAAATTGAACCCTGAAAAATCTAACGAAATCCAAATCACAACGGAGCTGAATTAAATTCATAAATTAATCTCGAAAATTAAATTCGAAAATCCAATAAAAAACTTAAAACTTTAAAATGGATCTCAAAAAATAAATCAACAAAAACTTATTTATAAATTCAAAAAAAAAAAAAAATTCAAATTATCAAAAGGAATCTACTCTATACCACAAGAATATTTTGCTTACGATTTTGATTATGACAGGATGGACCTGGAACTATAAAAACGCTTTCATAATCACGGTAATGTTCAGTATTGCTAAAGAGTAGATGATGGTTTCGTTTTATGTGTGCATATCGAATAGCCGAATAGAGAGAAGTAATTGAGAGAATTTTGTTAGGTTAGAAATGTGCAAAAGTCATACGAATTAAAGGATACACGATAAAGAATATGTACTATGCTCGGGAAAGGGGAAGGGAACTCACTTTTTTAAAGGCACTTGACCAGAGGAAATTGAGCCCGTACTGCGATTGATTGTATGATGATTATTGATGGCGATATTACGGGCATCCGTTATCCTGCAAGCTACCATGTTGAACTCTGTAAACGTATAATTTCTACGATTAATTATGGCGTGTAGCGTGAGCCATCCTATCCGCTAAATAAAATACGTTTCTTTGCTTCTACCAATCGTCAGTTAAGGCTACCAAGCACCCACTATATATATATAGTTATTGTTATCAGATATTTTCGAATACCGAATACCAAACAAATCACATGGACGCATATAAGCAAACACTTGACAACTTGCTGTTGTGGCCCCTGAAATACCAATTCACATGCCGGCTTAGTTAGGATTAGTTTAGTGCTCTACTCGTACAATTTAGCGATTTACTATTTTAATCACACTAAGAATACAGCATCACAGAGACAGGAATGTTACACGCACACCACTCAATCAAACTCTAGTCTAGACTAAAAAGTTGTTAGTTTAATCTATGGGATTAGGTTGGGGAATGCACCAATTAAATACAAAGGCTTTTACCAATCACTTAGACACACTAATTTCGCAAACGAAAACAACAAACTTAAATACGATTATCGATAGTTGGATCATCGGGAAGTTGGGACCTCTTCGCCTGACCTAATAAAACCCTAAAGCGCTTAGGAATTCTGGGATCAACTTGTGATCCGGACTCTCTCACACAATAACAAGTCACAGCCCAAAGTAATTCACATATATACGCCTATATAACTCGCTTTCCGAATATATATATAGTAGAACTATGCTCTTCGCTGTATTTTATTTTCGAGGATGGGGCTTTGAGATGTTGGAAAAAAAAAGTGACACATGAAATGGCTTTTGAAATGGTTAGGCTACGAGTAAACACAAAGCACAGTAATCAAGTCAGATCGGATGAACGAAATCAGCTGATCATATACAATACATCAATAGTTATGGCAGCGCAAATGAAAGAACTGAAAAACGGATAACCGAAAATCACAGCAAAGTCGTCCAATGATCTTCGCTCCAGGAACCAAGCAATTGAAAATGAAAATGAAGTTCGTTGGAGGCAAAAGTTGAAGTGTAAAGTTTTGCTTGTGTCTTTTTTGGCTCGATAAAAACTTGGTTCATTAAATGAGTTCTATGAAATGAGGCTTCACTGTAGCGCACACAGCGATCGAAATACGCACAGAAATGGTCGAGAGTCATGCTTTCGAGGTTTATGATTTGAAGACATAGAAAGTTTATGGGGTGTGTGTGGTGAGGCTGTGTGGGTGGGTGTGTGTCGGTGTGAGTGCTACTAAAATGCTTATAGTTGAACCTCTGAAAAGTAACCTTTAAGTTCTTAGGACACACGACATCGAGTTTTATGATTTTCTAAAACTTACCCAGTTGCTTTAAACGCTTTGCGATGTAGGGGAATATTTTTGTTTGTTTGTTGGGGGTTTTCATATTCTAAGGATACCCTTCAGTGCCTTTGGCTAAAGTAGCGAGTCTCTCTGGACAACTTGATTGCACAAACGAGGAGATGGCCATAAAAATCCTCACCAAATCCAAAGACTTATGCATTCAAATGCCAGGGAAACCGACTACAAAGCACATTTAATTAGTTGGTGGAGGTTTACTGAGACACGATCATTTTATAGTATATCCCTTGGATTCGATTTCGATTTCGATGGGACGTCGTTTGTGGGCCCTTTTACCATCTTTGTGCGTGAATTGTTTACAAAAAACGTCTGCCCAGTATTTTGGCATATATATATAGTTGATCTTGATTCTGTTGGCTATATATATATCCTTGCTAGTCTGCGAAATATCTTTATCTGTCATGAACTTGGCCCTGGGCAGAAACAACGACGGTTTGGCCAAGAACATGCTCTTGAAATTCTTAAGGGATAAAGATATTTTTCTTTTAGGTTAACATCTATTCGGAAGTTATTTGCGGTTTTCTATGGAACTCATACTATAAATTTTTGTGGAGTTTACTTTCCTAGATTTGCTTGTTGTTTGTGTTGTGTGGATGTGTTTTCTGTTTCGAAAACTATAAAATTACGGTTACCATATAAAGACAAACTTAGGATTAACGTAAAGGTAAATAAGTCTGATAAATTCCCACACAAATTAAAATCTGATCCTAAAAGCAATAAGATTCTCGGTAAAGCTAAAGCTGATTAGTCCTTGCAAAAAATCTCGGGTTATGATAGCAAATGGAGCATATAGAGCGGTAAAGGAAACTAGGAGGCTAAATCAGATGCGGTCTATAAAATTTACGATTTACTAATGATTCAACGATTAGCTTATATGTACATGCGAAAAAAGAAATTTTATATAGATGATGAAAAAACACAATTTTAAAAATATAATCTTAAATTTAAAGCCCAAAGGAATTAAATTATAACCCATAAAAGGATTGATGAAAAAGGATGGGAAATTATAGAAATGAATGGACGTCCAATTGGGAAATGTAAGCCCTTCCAATTTGATGGCCTAAACCGGGATAAAATTTCCACCCCAAAAGAAAAATAATTAAAATTATAAATTTAAATTAAATAAAATTAAATTAAAATTGCATTTTATATATATTTACATTCAGGAATATAAGGACACTTAGTTCAAATTACTTTTGCAAATGCACAAACTACAAAGAAAATTAATTTATGTTTGAATTCGAATTTCGAAAATGCTTTCAACCGTTAAGCAATCAAAATGGCGGCATAGATTTTTTTCAGTCAGTGTATGAAATTCAATTATGCCAGCAAAACAAGTTTTAAAAACATCCGAATCACAAATGCATCACCAATAATGCAATTTTAATTTTGACAAAGAAAAAAGAAAATTTTAAACTCTTTTTGGTTTTGGTTTAAAGCCCATTCAAAAGCAATGGGAGAGACACAGGGCAAGCAAAATTCCATTGAAAAAATACCGAAATAGAAATCAATACGCTAAACAGTTCAACAGTTAAGAATTCGATCTTAATATAATATAAATTGATATATAGAGAGAAGATTAAGGGCCAAGGCCGCTGACTCGCCGAACTCCGGAGAGTCGTGATCGGGCTCTTGGCAAGATCCTTTTGGTAGGACAATGGGAAAATTGTTAGCAGCTGGTAGGCTCTATGAAAGCTAGCAATACTTTATGGTAGTGGTTTTAGTAGACAAGCATTCGATATCTTAGTTAGGTTAGTAAATATCGGCAGTGGTAATCGTTATCGATTGGCATTTTAAAAACCATTTCAAGTGTTTCAAGTATTTGGCCTCAGTGTTACCTTTTTCCTGTTTTCGTCGTTTACGTTTATTGCAAATTTTTACGGCACAAACCGATAAAATGATCGCAACAATAAAAAACAGGATGCCCCCAACGACTCCGGCGGTTATCGCTTTATGCTTAACACGCGCCGGCACTGGGAATTTCACTTCATCGCTGGACTCGTACGATTTTTCCGAGTTGGCCAGCACACGGAAATAGTAGGTACGTCCGCCCACCAAATTCTTCACCAGATACTGCGTTTCCTCCGGCCGTATTTGCCCGCGATTCAATGTCTTCCATTGCGCATCCGTGCGATATTTGATGGTGTAGAATTTGACGATATGTGCTCGCTCCAACGGCGATTGCCACGAGATGAGAAAGCCATTGGAAACCTCAGTCACTGACACATTACGAGGTGGTCCAGGCTTGGGACCTACACGAAAGAGAACAATATCGATTAGGAATGTCTTTAATATTGATATTTTTGGAATTTTTATAATTTCTTAAAATTTTTACGTTTATAAAAGATTTCAAGTAGCTGAAGATCCACATCTTTTCGTTAAGACTAAGCTAAGGGGATGGATTATGTTAGATTAGCTTAGATATTGTTGAATGTTAATCTGATCGGTAAGATCGTCGCTGTATCTTCGATTTTAATGATTGGAATGTCAGTCTGGTGATACCAAGGTCATTTATTGAGGAAATCTTTAGGGATTCGTATAGGTTTCGTACAAGAAGTTTTTGGTAGTCATGGTAATTTTACTGGTCCGTCGGTCAGTCAGGCTAATTGGATATTGGAAAATTATGCAGTTTGGCTTTCAACAATCAAGGAAGCTTGGTTCTTTTTGAGGCTCTTTAGTGGTCCTAAAATTATGTATTTAAATTTTTTGTTTTCCTATCATTTTTATCCCTTTATATGAGTAGCGTACAATCCTATTGATTTTTTAATCGTCGCCATGCGCCGAATGGAGATTAAAGCTGAATTATGCAGGACTGCGAGGTTTATGGGCTTCAAATTCTCTCTATCCACGAAGAACTCTGGGGAATCTACTCGGCGTAGTTTAGCGAGCTCGTAAATGATTTAAATTTCCATTAAACTAGTCAGACACACCAGCAGAGGGTTGAAGAGGCCGAGAGCCGCAAATTTTCCTACCTGAGCATCCGAAAAATTTAAATTAAAACAGATTGAAACATATTATTCTGTATATGGCAGGCAGGTGGCTCTACACGCCCATCCCCAATCTGTGGTTATAAAACTTTGAACAGCTCGCAACAGCATACAAAATACTACACGATATACACACGATATGCGCTGAATGTTATATGCGCTTCATGGGATGGGGCATTGTAATGTGTAGATGAATGTGTATAGTACTTTTTTGGCCGAAATACATTAGGATTTTTTGCTTTGTGTTTTTGGGGTTAAGAGGGTCCCCGGCAGCCAGCCATTTATTATTACGGGTCGTGTTGGCTGCCGCGCTTATTATGTATGTATGTATGTTAATTAGAAATGCTTTTGAAGGGCTCTTGGGGGATTTAAAAAAGCGCATATATCAAAAGTTGATTATGCGCGAACTAAATGAGACAAGGGTTGTTGCTGTTGCTCATCTGACAAAGCCAAGACAGCCAGCAAGCAGGGAACACAAGACGAAGAAATTAAAAAGCAACGGCCAAGCACAGAAGGCGGAAACGGAAATCAAGCTCGACAAAATGGCGGAGCCAGCGTCAAGGCCATGAGGCAAGGCGTATGATTTATAATTGCAGGACCTTCTCGCTTCCAACTGCCGGCAGGTGGGCCGTTGAAGGCCTCCCGGCAAATTAAATTGCAGCCGAGCAGCCTGAAAGCAGAGCGGCCCTAACGCGATAAACAAACAAAAGGGGCTAAAAGGCAGCAGACGTCAGGTCGACTGGCTGCACAAGAACAACAGGCAAACGGAGGGGGAAAAGATAAAATGAAATCGCATGAGGATGACACACGCACACCCACACACATGCACCGCCCCACTGCGAATTGGTGTGAACTGAAAAATGTAAAAATAAATGTGAGTAAAGGAAGAAGAACAAAAAAATAACTACCTTTCAATCTCAATTTGGGTGGCGAATAAACTAGCATGCCCTTGGAATCGGTATGAAAGTAAATATCGAAATATGCTAAAAGGTCTGCAAATAAAACAGAAAATTTCCACAACAACAACAGAAAATACTTGTAAAAATTTATAGATCACAAAAAACATAGGCAAATGTGAGAGTACAAGAAGAAGAAGAAGAATTGCAGGAAAATCATAAAATGTTTGGCATTTTCAACTAATAAAACAAAAACAAGTACACCCGAAAAGACAAAAACTCCATAGCACAGAATTTTGAACTTAATGGCTAACATAAATTTAAGCCGGTTGCGGTGCAGGTGCAAGGGGCAGTGGGCGGTGGGCGGTGGGTGCTCAATGTGCATTTGGGCGAGAAACGACAGATACGTGGAAATGCTACAATAAAAGTGCATATGTGTGTGTGCGTGTGTGTGAAATATTAAAGAACTCCAAGCTACCGAAACCCAAGAACCCAAGTGACTGTGGGCGACAGTAAAAAGAAGCCAGCGAGGAGAAAGTTTCTATTGAAATTTACGACAATTTCACGTGTTAAATTCTAAGCAAAATCCGAGAAGTAAAATCAACCAACAAATATAAAATACCATAAAGTTCTCTGAAGAACTAAAAAGACCTGCAGGGAGTTCTCTTATTTCTTTAATGTTCCAGCCACCGCGAGGAACGACCAGTGGTTTCCTCAAATTTTTTCGCGTTTCCTTTACTGCCGTTTAGGTATTTTTAATTCTGCTTGGTTGAGACTGGAAGATCGCTATAAATTCTTTAACCCAAAAAGAATCAAAGTAATCTCCTAGCTTGTTTTAAATCGGTATTACCAGAAGTCCATTCAGTACCTTAATTAACTGAGCTTGTAAATCTCTGATCTCAATTTCGATATCAAACTCTGCCATTTGAAATATTGAGAAGAACTATTTTTCCACCAGCCTTACAAATTCCCCGATCTTAATTAAAGTCTTGAAATCATTGGGTTCCCTTAAAAAAAACTAAATTATGTGAGTATTTTCTGCAGATTTTTCCCATTAAAGATTTCAGAAAAGAAATAAATTCCTGGGTTTTTGTATTGTTGGCAAATCTCTGATAAATCCTAGAATATTAAAAAATGAAATTGCCATGCATATTTTGCATATGGAAATGTCAACAATGCGTGCCCTGACCTGCCACTCCGCCCTGCTGCCGTTGCCGCTGCCCTGCATTCCTGCAACTCCAAGGATCGAATATTCATATGGCCCATGTGGGAGCCGTTGGTGCAGCGGCAGCCTTGACATGCATTGCCACCCTTGGGCGGGTTTGTTATTGTCGTTGCTGATGGAAAATACTCGTAATATCAAACACTCATAACTGTCATGTCGCATTTGCAATAACTGCCACGCCCCGCCACCGCCTCCTCACCAACCGTGCGCTATATAAATCGGCCGGGGATTCTCGTTGCAAGGAAGACAGAGTGGAAGGTACTCGCAGGCACGTGGCTCATTAAAATTAAAGTGCCGCCCAGCGCACACCTACACTACTCTATATGTTTCGATTATAAAACGGAATATACATATATAAAACATATCGTATTTTATGCGAGAAACAAGGGCAGTACTTTTTTTATATTATATATGAGATAAAAAAGAAATCCAAACGGAAAACAAACAGAGAAAAAAACATAAAGGCGAGGCAAATTCAGTTATTGTTGATGCTGCTGTGGCGCTGATAATGGCCGTTCATAATTTGTTCTCTCTTTCTTGCTTTCATTATTTTTTTTGAGGTTAGGTTTTTTATACTCCTGCTGTTGGCAGTATGTGCGTGTTCGTGTGTGTGGGTGGGCGTTTTGGCTTAGCGGTAGTTCTTGTTTTATGGATGCTTGCGGCGGTGGCGGTGGCGGTGGCGGTGGCGTTGGTGGCAGTTAGCGGGTGAGGTGAACTGAACTGAACTGAGCTGAGCTGAGCTGCTTTGGGTGAGGTGGTTGGGTGGGTGTGTGTGTTTTGGGGGAGGGGGGGAAACGTACACGAAATCCAGGGTTGCATTACACAACACACATTTTTGCTAACAGTTAACTGTTCACCGTTGTTGTTGCTGCTGCTGCTGCTATTGTTGCTGCTGTTGTTCTTGTTTTTTTTTTGTTTTTTTCTTTTTTTTTTACATACGCGTGCGCCAAACGCACACAGGCTTACTCACACACAGACACATTCACATGTATAATAAAATACGCTTAATGGGGGCAAAACATTTACGTGTGTGTGTGTGTGTGGGTAGGGGGCGGGGGGCGTGCGATTTAAAGGAGAGCAAGGTAAAGGCGCCAGGGCGGGGCCGCCGTCGTCGTCGGCGGCGGCGACCGACCAAAGCGGTTGGAAAAACACGCAGCTTTTTGGTGGCATTCAAATTACCGCTCCTACCAAACCCACAAAAAAACCAAACACACACACAGGACCGCCAGTCCGGCGAGCCTGGCGGCGGGTCTACGGGTCTGCGTGTCTGACTAGGTCGACGCGAGGGCCACCGCGGCAGTTGCCCTTTGTGTGTGTGTGTTGGGGTGTGTGGGTGGTTGTGTCATATCGACCGCCTGACCTGCGTGGGGTCTGCTTGTCCGTCTGCCTGTCCGCCTGTCGCCTCGTCCATTTATTCGTCGGGCACCGCAGCTTTAAAAACAATTCAATTCATTTAAATAATTAAATGTGGGACAAACTGTTTTAATTACGCGGCCTGCCCGACCCCATCCACCCACACACACACACACACACTGACAGCCACAGGAAGCCTGGAGCTTCTTCTCTTTGGAGTTTTCTAAGCCGTCGCCAATTTGTGGGCATCGTTTTCAGCCAATTACAATTCCTAGTTCCCTGGGCTAATCCCCAGGACTACCTGGCCGCGCCCCCTTCACTTATTTGGCGCCTTATCTGCCGGCCCGGCCTGACAGTCACGGGAACCCAAGAGCCCCTGACATCAATTTGGCCTACACACATAGAGAATTATATAAGGCCAGTTGGTTGGGCGGGGGCAGCCTCAAGCTGATATTCACATAAATCTTTATGTGTGCTTAGGTTCTCAGGTGTCGTTTTCGGTTATATTGTTGATTTTGCTTGCTATTTACATTTGAACAATCGTCGGGATTTAGTTTTTCATAACGAGCCGGCAAAGGCTCGCGAGCCTGGCAATTCCCATATGCACGTGGGCGACAGAAAGCTAAACGTTTGTGAAAGGAATTGAGCCCAGAAGGTCGGTTGGTTTCATAAGAGAATTAATTGAAATGTGTATGTTATCTAAAAAAGAATCGAGGTACCCTAAGCTCGCTTACTGGATACCAAAAGCTTATTGGATTTTTTTTTAGTTGGAAGATTTTTCGGTTTCTCTGCTACGTTTCCAGTCTTGAGAAGTGCTTCCCTACAAGAGTTTATATACCTTTATTAAGATACCTTTATTCTCTAAAATTTTGCTTGACATGATCGGTAGATTCCGGTAGAATTCATTCCGATCATACAGACAAGCACAGAGATCAAAGTTCCTGCAGAAAATTCATAAATGCTCCTTAACAGCTTTGAGTCATATTCCCGGACTTATCATTGATTCTCTGGCTTGCTAGCGAGCCTCTAAGTTGTCTTGGATGTTATCGGGGATTATTTTGAATTTGATCAGATTTATAGATGTTTTGGGGATCTCGTTTAATATTTACAACTACTTGAATTGATTGGGTTGGCTAATTTCTAGTTGTAGACTTAGAGGGCGGGAGTGGGAAGAGGTGGAGTTTGTCTTACCAGCTTCGTCTGGCATTAGCTGAAAGAAGTGATCGGGCGGTTGTGTTGCAGCCTTGACATTACGTGGCGCTGCCGGAGCGTCTTCTATCGAATTTGAATTTTTACGTTGTTGTTGTCGTGCGGCATCACCAAGTTAAAATTCAAAATTCAATTCGCAATCAGATACAGAAAAGTTGGTACATTTTTTTGTGGTGAGCAAGAATTGAGCGAGCGAGCGATTGGCGCGCATTCGATGAGTTAAATATATTTTTTTTTTTTTGGTGATGAGATCGAGTTGCGGTTTTAAATTTGGTTGGTTGGTTGGTTCGATTCGATTAGTTCAATGGGAGTGGTGAGGAAAAGAGAAGACAAACGAGAGAAAAAAACCAAGAAGATTATGTTAGAGCCAATCCAGAGATAGACGACAGTTCGTTTACAATTGAACAACGGGACAAAACGAAACCGATAACGATAACGATTAAATGAGAATGTGGCACACAAACGGTAGCGACAAAGAACCCAAGACAAAAGCAAAGAAGAAACACCAAAACAGAAACCCAAAAAGGTAGAGAAATAGAGAAAGTGTAAACCAAAAAGAAACATATAAATAGAAGAAAGAACATAAAACAAAAATGGCCGTCAGACCGTCGCACTTACCCAAAGTCCGTACAGTCATCACCTTGCTCATCATTCCGTCGCCAAGGACATTCCGACCGACAACCTGAAACTCGTAGGCGGTGCCCGAGGCCAGCCCATTAATGGTCACCTGTGTGCTGCCCGAGGGCGTCACCGAAATGGTCTGCCAGTCATTCGCCCCCGCCTCCCGATACCAGATCGTGTAGTCCTGCTTGTACTCAGACCCCCCGCTGTAGCCAGGCAGCCACTGCAGGGTGATGGACGACTCGGTGGCCTTGCCCGTGATATTGTAGGGGGCGTGCGGCTGGGTGCCCTCGATGACCAGCTGGGTGACGGCCATCAAAGTGGCCACCTCGTTGGACACCACACACTGGTAGTAGCCGAAGTCCTCGCGCCTCAGATTCTCGATGGTGATGTTGCCACCGGAAATTTTCACCCGATTGCGCTGCGAGTCGGAGAGCTGCTCGCCCTCCTGGCGCTGCCACTTGAGGGTGGGGCGCTCCGTGCCCTCGGCCTCGATGGCGTCGCAATGCATCTCCACGCTGTCGCCGACTTTGCGCTGATACAGCGTTTCCGGTTCTATGGTGAAGGCGGGCGGCTTGCGTACCAACACCTCCATGGTCCCCGAGGAGCCCTGCGTGCCTTGGGCATTGTACGGCGTGCACGTGTAGCGTCCCTGGTGGTCCTCGTTGACGCGCGTGAAGAGCAGCGAGCCGTTGGCCATCACGACAATGTCGTTCATCTGGTAGGGCTCCAGCAGGCGCTTGTCCTTCGTCCAGGTGACATACTGGAGCTGGGGATTCGACTTGATGTAGCACTGGACGACGCCGGCCAGGCGAAACGGCAAATACTGCACAGTTGGCGTGAAGGTGACCTTGGCAGGATCTGCAAATGCCAGTCCCAAATATGAATTAGGCAGGGACTTTGAATTGCCTTTTGTACTTTACTTACATTCCACACTCAAGAAGGCTGAGGCGCTCTGGGGATCCCCGATGCCGTTGGTGACCTCGCACAGATACTGCCCCGTGTCGTCGGCACTCACAGGATTGATAATCAGCGAGCCGTCCTTGCGAATGGTGACCCGGGTCTCCAGCGATGCCACCTCGCGCACCGGCGAGCCCTCGCGGAACCAACGCACCGTCACATTGCCCGGCATCGCCTTAGCCTCGCATGAGAATATCACTTTTTCGCCCTCGAGTTTGGTTTGATTGGTGGGCGGCACCTGCCGAGACACACAGAACAGAAAGGAGAAGAGCGCACAGCGCGTGCACTGCGGTGAAGAGCCTGCCACTTCAAACAAGAGTATCGAGCTTAATGGTGACTAATTCAAGCCATGAGCACTGCCGTGAAAGCCACGAGCCGCCCGATCCACCCGCCTGGTCGGTAGGTCAGGTTCTTTGGTTGTCATTAGTTGGCCGGTCTTTTCAATCAAGAAAATTGAGGGATTCTTTTTTCTGTGTTTTTGTCGAACTGTCAGAAGTATGGAAAGTTTCGCTTCACTCACTGCCATTGACAAGTTGTCAGTCAACTGTCAGTTGGCCGCCGCCCGCCCGCTGCTCAATCGCAGAAAGTGCATTTTCCTGTAGTTCCAATCTGGCCGGCGATTACTCGCGGGCAATTTGGTGCCGATAGTTTCCCCAACAAAAAATAAGAATTTCATAAAATTCCACAAAATTTAATTCTTCCATTTTGAACAAGTCTTCTCCCCAAAATGTCGATTTCTTTCCGAAAAGTTTTCCCGTGGATCGGATGGACGGTAAATAACAACAGACATGCAAATGCACAGCAATGCACATGTGTGTGTGTGTGTGTGCATGAGTCTATCCAAGTGTGTGTATGGATTCTATAAATTCCGACTAAGGTTCGCAGGGTAATAAACCAGCGGCGCCATCATTGAAATGAGGCGACCCGACAGACTTTGCTGCCTGATTGCCTGGCATTTTATTTTTATATTTTTTTGGGGCGCCTACAAAACACGGCAAGAGAATGGAGAGAGGGTGGAAATGAATATGTAATTCAATGCGCTCTTCTTTTCTTGTATTTTCCTTATGCTTCTCCATATGCGAATGCGAGGGGGCCACACACGCACACACATAGAAAATTTATGTTTGCTCCAATTGTTTGTGCTTGATGGGCGATTCTGGCGCTTATGCGTTTCGGTCTGGTGGACTCCGAAAAGTACATGACTCGATTTTGGCATCGACTTTTCGTCTGATGCCTTTTTGGGATGAATTCGATTGCGTCGCGGAATGTCAGTTAATGGAGCAAGCAGATTGAAGAAGGAACAAACACATAGAATATATTGATTATATAGGAACAAAAAAACAGGCGTGGCATGAAGTAAGGAATAAGAAGAAGTTCAAGTACAAGAAATTCAAAACTTACTCTCAAAGTAAATTTTTCATTGATGGCATTCGATTTGTTCTTTGTATATTTCGAACCTGCCGTTTTGTTATCCTTTTGCTTTTCGCAGTTGAGGATTTTTAAGGATTTTTTTGTTTACATAAAAAAAAAAAAAAATAAAAATAAAATTTTTAGAGGTGGGAGAATCTTTGCTCGGCTGTCCCTATTTCTTATGGTTATCCCAAAATTATTTATAAGTCAGTTGATGTTTTATTATTTTTACCATGATTACGGCGCCGCCCGCAATTATAACACGGGCCGTATGGGAGACTTGTCCCTCACCATTGCGTGCAATGCAAGTGTATTCTCCGATATCCTCATGGCGTATTGTTGATATCCGCAGCTCGGTGCCATCGTTGAAGATCCCAACAGTTGGCGAGGGATCTACGGGATTTGCATCCTTATACCAAAGTATCTCGGGCGTTGGTGTGCCATCCGCTTGGCAATTTAAGATAATTGAATCACCTGCAAATAGATCCGCCGCACACAGCGAGCAAAAAACAAAGAAAAGAAAACCGAAACGGACGTCGCAACGTCAAATTAATAAGGTAAGTGCTGGCAATTGTAACGGCTTTTGGTTAAGCTCTATTGACTGGTTACTGTGTCAGTGTGTTAGGGACAGACGGCTGCCGTCCACGGGGTAGGCTCTTAGATGTGGGCCAGTTGCCGGGGAGGAAAAGAGCAAATGGTTCCTGCGTGCAAGCAGACTTGCACGTTTGCCTTTTGCATTGCCTACTTTCCGGGGCTCCCGTAGCAAACAAACAAGCGAGGGCGGATCGATTGATTACCGGGTGTCTTAGGTTACTGGGAAAAGCTGGCATTTATTAGAAGCTCTGATTCATCGGCCCAAATTCCAATAAGGAACTCTTGGTGATTTTTTGTCTACGAAATCTATAAAATTTTGGTTTTTACGGACGCCTTTCTATCGAGGTCTCTCTATTCTAATTCCTTATATTTGAAACTCAGATTTCTTAAAAAAATTTTAAGAAGTTTTATTACAGAACTGATAGAAGAAAAATCTATAAGTCCCAGAGATTCACCTTGCAGTGACTTCAATAATCCATAAGCCCATAGATTTCCTGCGGGGTTACAAACTAGCAGTCTGATTTCCTTAGAGTATTTAGAGCTCACTTCTTATCCCCGCAAAAGAGCCTCGACAAAACTTTTCCGTTCCCCCCTCGCATTGTGGGGTGGCTCCCCCCTAACCGAAGAGGTGGGGTAAGCTGGGTGGCCAACTGCCATTGCGGTAACTGTCATTTGTGCAAGACAATGGCTCTCAGTGGCAACGGCAAGGCCGGCAAGGACGCGGGGACGACAAGGCAATGCCTCGGCTGGCAGTGCCGGATAATGGGGCGGGGGGCTGGGCTTTGTGCCACTTGACTAAGCTGAAGGAATTGTCTGATTTATGCGAGGCAGCGACATTTTGTCTTGACGCATTTCCGCTGAGGTCCTTTGTTGGGACACCGCCCTCGCCCTTAAGCCGCACGCGGCGCCGAGTGTCGGGTCCTGCAGCGATGGTGAATGCATTTAAACATTTTCACTTTGATGAAATAAGCGGAAATTTGATTTGAAATGATTACCCACATTCAGTCACTGTGGGGCCGGCGCACCGGCCCCCATTCGTCTATCGATCGAGGGATGGGAGGACGGAATGGGGCCCTGAAATATGACAAACGAGTGGCCATAATTCAAAAACGTGAGCACATTTGGCAAGAACGGCCGCCCAACTTTTATGGCAGAATGAAAAGAATGCTAAGAGAGCTTGGCTGGGCGGGGCGGGGACCCCAACACATCACCCGCAAAATAACCGGGGCAGTTCATTTCAAGGTGACAAACGGCAGCCGCCGCGTCATAAATCGAGGGCCATTTAGAGGCCCGACTCGTCGGCCGCTCGCTCGAGGGCAGTCGAGGGTTAAGGGTGCTGGCGTACTCACCTAAATTAACGTATATAATATCCTCGGGTGTAACACTAAAACGCGGCGGTGCATGTACATCTAAATGGAACCATGTACCGTTCTTATGCTGCTTGGGATCCCGATTCAGGAATACGACCTTGCACTCGTACCAGCCTTGATCGGACTCGCGGATGTTCGTCAAGTTGAGCGATGCGGATCCAAAGGGCGAGTCCTGCGACACGCGCGACACACGACCCTTGTACCCCTCCTCGATGTGTTCCGGATAGCTTTCATACCAGATATAAATCGGCAGATCGGAGCCCTAAATTTCAAAAAGGGGACCACGAAAAGAAAGAGCATTAGAAATCGATAGTCAGTGCGATCACAAAATGTCAGATGATGTGTGTTATTGAATTGAACTTTCATCGAGGCGCAATGAAAAACGAATGAGAGTTGAACGTATTCGAGTCACAGGCTGTTTGTCATACGTTCGCAATGACGGCGATGATATGAATGGCAAATGAGCTGATATGAGCTGAGTATTTACAAGCAGACTGTACTTTGTTTCCTCTAACTTAGCCTAGCAAACTCGGACTCGAACGGCAGTGCAAAATTAGTCATGCAAAACTACAACAAAAAGCGAATGACAAACTAAACGACGAGCACGACATGCAGGTGGGCAGACCAAGAAGCAGCAGTAGAGTTTCCCAAATTTAATTGGCTTTTTGTGGGCCAGCCACAAATCCTTTAATTTCACCAATGGCAGACTCAGGACTCAGCTAGACTGTCGCAGAGATCGTACATTCCGAGTTGGGGAAAACCTCGGCACATCCACTTTATTATCGTTGCGGTTGCTGGTTCCTTTTTTTTTTGCTTCCACTGCGGGGAGCGGTTAGTTTAACTTTCTTGTCTCGGGGAAAACCACAAGCAGAGTGCATGGCATAAAGTTGCTCGGCAGTTTCTAAGCTTGCAGCGGCTTAGGTGTGCTTGAAATTATAGAAACTAAGCTGCTTCTGTTTGACGTTGACGCCGGGCCAACCCCGAAAGGATGGAGAGGGGAAGCTATAAGTTTGTTGATGAGTTGGATTAGTTGCTGCTGCTGGTGGTGAGGAAAGCTCTCAACTTTATGAAAGTACATGCAGATAACGGGACACGCACAAGAAAACGGATACGGAAAAAAAGTCGTCAAAACCAAAATGAAAATGCATTCACACACACACAAACCAAACAAATTGGACAATTATATAAAATCGTACATTTCTTTTATATAAATCCTAAAGTTTTGGGGTAGGGTGCTTCGAAAGTAAGAAAGGAAAACTGATCACGAAACGAGAGAATGAAACGAAAATGGAACTGAAATTATTTCGACTCATGTGGATTTTTGCTTTGAGATTTTTCTGGCCAAAATTAATTGCTGGATTTGCTGGCGATTCGTGGGGTGGTGTGGCTGGGGTGTGTGTGGGTGAAAGGAAACTAATTGCTCTCTAATCGTAAGAAATTTTGCGGGTGAGAAGAGAGAAGAAAGAAATTATCTCTAATCCAGAGCAAGGAAACCGACTGATTCCTTTGCTCGGCTAGGGAATTCACGGTGGGCTGGGAATTGTAGGAAAACGGAGGGTGGGGGAGGGTGGACATTTTATTATTCACAACTAATAGTGTTTTTTGGGGAAAACGTCACTTGAATGAAAAGTCTGATTGGAATGGCTACTGATTTTGAATTTTTCATTTAATTTCAATTTCGAAGTTCAATTCTCTAAGAATTCATTGGGTTCGAGCAAAGTTTGTTCGATGATTTTGATTTTGAATTATTATTCTGTTTCTTTTTTATTTTTGTGTGTGAATTTTTCTTCTCTTTCGCTCTCTTTGGTCTCGAGGGCCGTCAAAGCTCCTTAATCGGAAATTCGTATAAAAAATAAAAGCACAAAATTTCAATTTACAATTTGCATTCATCAATATCCGATGCGGTTTAAGTGTCGTTTTGGTTTCTCGTGTGTGTGGGGAGGGGAAGCTGCAAGCTTGCTGTTTATTTTTCTTTTTCCTAATTCAAATTGGGTTCGTAAGAGAACTTTGGCATTCTCGAATCCTCCTCAGGGCAGCCACATAACGATAAAGTTAAATTGCTGCAAATTAAAAGCCTTTCGACATTTTAAAGGAACACAAAAACGAACAACTGAACGGTTAGATAAACCAAACAAGCTGGAAAAGCCTTCAGGAAAATAAAAAAACAGCTGAATTCGTTTGGCATTAAATACCAAATATATATTCAAATATTTCAGATACTAATCAAAAAGAAATATAAACCAAAAAACATAACCACTGAATCAAAATGAATAATCTGCCGCCAGTGTAAATTTCAATATTTAAAAGTTTGTAAAAAGTTACTAATTCAAACTCAAAAGAAATTCCATAAAAAGGATAATTTAATACCGAATAAAAAAAAAAAAAAAGGAAAATTATTTTACCTAACCGAAAAAAATATATTGAAGGATATAAATTTACAGCAATCAGTTTGAAAAGAGGCTATCTCAAAAATACCTTTGTAAAAAAATATACCAACTTAATTCCCTAAAAAAAGTAAATGCGAACAACCAAAATCGAAAGAAGCATCAGCACTTTGGAGATATAGGATTGGATACATCAGATAACAATTAGCCGAGTAAGCTCTGCATTAAAATGCCAAAATAAATACCAAAATAATACTAAAGAAAACATTTTCGGGTATATTAGTTATGGCTACAAATACGACAACAATCGTAATGCTTAGATTAGGTATACACAGAAAGAGTAATAGGGGAAATATCGGGAATCGATTATCGATTGCCGGTAGTTTACTGTGTGTGGGTTCTCGCTGAGTTCGCTCTGAGAATCTTTGACTTGAACTGTCTTACTGTCTTAATTGTCTTACTTTCTTTAGCTTTTTTATGCTCTTGTTCAATCACAACAATGCAAAAAAGAGAGTTTAGAGAAGAAATACTGATTGTGATATCGTACCGTTTCGCTCACCTTCTTGTCCCACTGCAGGACATATGGCACTGGATGATCGTTGGGGAACTCAACGTGGCAGTTGAAGATGACGCCCTCGCCCAGTATCGCTGTGATGTGCACAGCATCCTCTGCAAAGACACCAACACACACAAAGTTCAAATATGCATAACTGAGGGCTCCCCCAGTCGCTTTGGATTTGCATAATTCGCGGGCATCAGTCGGCGGGCCTAGACAGCTGCAAAAATACTCGCAAAGTCCACGGAGAAGACGGAGTCCAGGGGCGGCCTGTTTTGGTTAGTTTTATGCACTCGCCACGCTTGTTGACTTTGAGGGTTTTTGCATAAATTTCTGCTGGCAGGGGACGTCGGCAATTGGCGTCTGCTTGGCTATTGAACTCCAACTAACAGACAACTAATTGCCAAATGTAATCAGCTTTGGGCGGCGGGTAAGCCGCTTATTGTCAACCATTTTTCGGGTGAAAGTTAAATGAAAACCGAGCCCCAACGAGGGCACAGCCGTCAGCGAATATTACGCGACTCCACTCACCTGGAATGTTGTGCGCTTGTGCATTTTTCGCCAACGAGGCAAACAGCCAAATCAGCACAAATTTAAGTAGTTGTATTGATTTGCTATACGAATGGCAGTTGAATGGGGTTTTATTGTTGCCGCGGGCTGCTCTGCTTCCGTCTCCTTCTCCGTCTCCGTCTCTTCGGCGACCTCTTGGTCGGGCTGTGGTGGTCACTGTGACGGTTGGGGAGCCTCCTCCTCCACCGTTGGACTGAATCGTCGTTGTTGTTGGTCTTCCCTTCGATTGGTTGATTGTATCGGTATCGATAGCGATATTGTTCGGTGACTGCTGCTGCTGGTTGATTCGGTTAGTGGCGCGCGACGAACGCGATCGGCTTAATGCCTGACACCATTGGTAAGACCCAGGGTCCGCACACACGCCCATGCCTCTGGTCCCATAGTCAATGCCTCCTAACGTATCACTTTCACTTGCAGTTGCAGTGGCGTCATCTGGAAAAACATAGAACCGGTGGAAAACTAAATTAATAAAGAGATTCTGGTTGCGGAGTTTAAAGACAAAAGTTTGAGTTATGTTTTGGGTAACTAAATTTGGTTATGCCCTAAAATAAATTAGAGAAAGTCACGGTGGCTGTTTTTAGTCGAGGAAGTTTAAATGACTTTTGAATTACACGAAATAAATAATAGGAATAATGATGGGAATTCCCGCAGGGCATTGTGACTTTTAAACAAAACTTTGCTCTTACTTTTCGATTTCTAAAGTTTCCCTGTCATGCGCTCTAAATATAGAAACTGCCTGTTATTTAATAATTTCGCTTATTTAAGCTTACAAGAAACTGCAGAGCAGCTACCCCAAATCCCTCTCCCTGGAGTACTGGGAAATCCGCGCCCGCCAATCTCCGGACCAACCATCGATGAAATTCGCAAGCTCACACCCTTCGCCTCGTGGCCAAATAGTCCGGCTTTTGTAGTCCTCTGCTTAATTAAATGCATTATTAATGGGTTTATTATGGTGGAAGATACACATCGAACGAGTGGGTGGGGTGGGGAAAAGGGGTTAGAACCGAAAGGCCACAAAACTTATCGCTCGTCCGACATCTTCAAAAGTTTTCAGTATACGCCGAGAGCTAAAGCAGAGCGAAGCTTACAAATTAATAAACAAAAGTTTTCCATTTCAACACCCCAAACACACACACCGCCCACCGACGCCCCTTCATTTGGCACTGGAAAATGGTCCCTGAAAATGCCCACGTTCAGTTCGGGGCCATAAAATTAAGCAGCTAATATGTTGTAGCTACAAGAGCCTGGCAAACTACAAGCCATCTTACCAGCAACGGTAAAACTATATACGGCTAAGTATGCGCGCGTGCTTGTGTGTATAAGTGTGGGCGAAGCCTATACAAATAACTGAAAAGTTCCCCAGTCGTCGGGCAATAAAACTTTGCATTTTAATGTAAAACTTGTGTTGACTGTGCCCTTCCATTGGTCGTTTGGTGTGGCCGACGGACAGACGGATATATCCTTGGGACGAAGGCCTATTGTTTTTCAGTTAAGCTCACACGCACGCACACCCACACACACACACCGAAGGCGCATTGTAGTCCTAGCAACCTGCTAGCAATCGGAGGTGAGCGCGTGTCGGATTTCTTCTATGAGGTTCGATGGCGTCGCCTCTGCCCTTGCCGCTTTGGTAATTAAAACGATTCTCTTTTCGAAAATTGCTAACGTTTTGCATTCTCCGCCCCCACAGGCTCTCCCCCAAACATCCTCTGTAGTATCGTTGCTCGCTCGAAAAAGTATGCAATGGAATCTCTGATTTGGCAGTAAATAGAATTTCCTCAAGAAGAAAATACGCGCCCTCTGATGTGTGTGTGTGGGTGCGGGTGTGTGGCTTGCCCACAAAAATGACAGAAATACAATAGACGAGAAAAAGAGGAAAGCGAGCAAGGGAAATGGCTGCTCGGGTTGAGGGAAATTACTTGCCAGCCATAAATATAAAGCAGCAGCGTAAAAATACCACACATTCACATTTAAACACACACACGCATTTGGGGTGGGGTATATACAAAGCGAATTGGTTGGAGCCCGTGGCATGCCCTGCGGTAGGGGGAGGGCTGTGTGCGGTTGGATGTACAATTCTTACCCTCATACATTGAGCCGCCTAACGAGTTTAAATTGCAAGGAAAGCGTTTTTGTAACGATTTTTACCCCTGCGCAAAAAAGGTGGAGTTGCCAGGCAGGCAGTGTTGACACCTTCTCAACAAATTTGTGGCCAGAAACGGAATACAAATTCGTCGAAATTTACTCAACCCGACGAGGTTCGTCGTTCGGCTAATTTCACAAGACCTAGAGAAAAAACAAGGGTCTGGGTAAGACTATCGGGTAACCTGAGGGTATATTGAGAGAAAGGGTAGGAAGAGAAGTGTAAGGGTAAAATTAGGGGTATTGAAAGAGTTTAAAGGGAAATAAAACAAACTCCTTTGTTCACTCTTCTTCTGTATAAGAAAGTTCAATAAATTGGAGAAAGTAACTTTAAATATTAAAGAACAATATCAGTAGATGAAAAGAGGGACAGAGCTTTTTTAAAAAAAGCCAGATTTTGCTCGGGAAAAAGGCGCAACTCCAACAACGCCAAAGGCCAAACGGCAACCGCCACACGCACACATGATTAAAGGGAAAAAGAGCCCGAGGGCGTGAGCGGGGGCGGGACAGGACTACTGGCAAGTCCTTGCTTTATTAAATGTTGTCACTGCAATTAACTAACTCAAAATGAGCTGAGCGACAAGAAGGGAAAAGCCCAGAGCTGGTGGGTGGGTGTGCCGAGGAACTCGTTACGTTAATTTTTCAATTTTGTTTGCAAGGCAAAACTTTGCGGTCTCCACACACGCACGTAACTTTGTGTGTATGAGTGTGTGTGTGGGCGTCATTAGCGATATTTTAATGTGGAAGTTAATACCCCCGAAACGGTAAGAATGCCAAGGCAGGCAGACAAACAGACAAACTAAGCGCCAAGCACACAGCCACGCCCACGGCCATTCCCCATCCACCGCCCTCCTGCTGGGCGTCCTGTGTAATCCCTTTGTCATGACATGTAAAATTTTAATAACATCACAAAATACGTAAAGCGTCATGAGCCACTTTTTTCCGCCTCACCCGCTTCGCCTGCCCGCCGCCCCGTTTCCCAGCGCGAAGTCAGCTGCTCGCCAAGTGACAAGTTGACTGATATGAAATAATCCCCAGACCACCCAGCACGCCTGCTTGCATTGGCCGGGGGTTACAATTAGAGGAAGTACCCATTGATAGTTGAAATTTGGTAGGTTTTTCGAGGGAGGCGGGCCCCAGGAAATGGCCAAATGCCATGGACCAAGCCGACCGACTAATCAACAAACGGAATGGATGGCCGGCCCATCGGCTGCACAATTCGCCCGAAATCTGCTGCCATCCCCCATCAACCAATTCACCGCCTGTTTGGCAATGCAAAGTGACTGAAATGATATGCGATTGGCGGGGGATTGGGGAGTGGGCAGACCGGGAACGGCATGCAGCTGACATTTTGATGACGATGGAAACAGACGACAGTCGTCGATGGTCGCCGGCCGCCGGTCGTCGTTTCGCATGAGGGGAAATTTCATTTTTGGTTTGTGATCCAAACGACGGGGCACTTTATGGTTTCCGGCCACGCCCACTTGCCCAAAATCCGCCCATACTCGATGAGGACGGAGAGGTCGCTTTCTGGTCGAGTGCGAAATTGCAGCCACCGAGGCACAAATCACGTTTCACACGCATCCAAGTCGCCTCATTTCCATGCTGCTCGTCCTTTGTCTCGAGGACTTTTAATTAAAACTACCAACTCATTTCAAGCCACCTGATGGCAGCGGGCTACATAAAAGAGGAAATGAGTTAAGCTTCATGGGAGACTCGCAAACGGCGGCTTGGGTGTGAAGATTCCTCACCCAAACCGCCAATAAAATCCGAAACTGCCGATGCAAAAAACCCCACCGGTCCCAGCACAAAATAAAGTCGATAGGGAAGGCACAGACCCACAGGCAGAAAACACACACTCAAGGCGAGAAAACAAACATGGCAAAAAGGGCGTTTAGCTCAGCGACGCTTACCTACTCTGCAGGTTTCCTTCGGGACCAGGCGGCAGCATAAGTTCAGAGAGGAATGGATGTTTATCTGCTTATTGGTTGCAATCCTTTAAGAAAAATCCGTGCAGATGAATAAGCGTAAAAGCACAGAAATAAAGAGGCAGATGCAGGCTTTGAGTCAATGCCTTCGATTCCCTGTCACTTAGCCCAGGCCTTTCAAAAGAGTATGAAAACGTTGCATACGCCAGGGCGAATGGACCACATACCCGCCATTGCCAGTCGACAAATACTTGCGCATGCTCTGGCAACATAAGCCTCAGGCGTGTGTGACCTCGGAGCAGTTGTCTGGGCTGCCCTTAAATGTATGCTACATTTTTTCTGCTCCACCCAAAAAAAAGGAGAACCTCAGGCAAACTAATGAAGCCAAGCAGAATGGCAGCCACGAGGGGAGGGGAGAGAAGCGGTGATAAGTCGATGGAGGATATCGCCGCCTTGTCGAGAACACTCGTTTACAAGACTCTTAATTGTTTTTTATTCAACGACGCCCAAAACCATCGGACTTCCTTTTTGCCTGGCAGCCGCCAGGTACTCGCAGCCTCACTGAGCCATAAAACAATGGATAAGCTCACAACAACTGTCATCTGCTTGCCGGGCGAGTGATATTAAATTTTTCGGTCTTTTTGTTTTCATTGTTTGGCTGGGCGGCGGTGGGCCGGTCGGCCTGCAATTCCCCGGGCCGCAGTTTCATTTCACTCCGTATTTTTTTGCCGAACAGAAAAATGCAGGTTCGTCCGCTTGCCTCCCCTTGCCGCCAGGCTGTTTCCAGTATTTCTCGGTATTCCATTTTGTTTTAATTTTAAATATAAATGCAAAGGCGGCTTATCTAATAAACATTTCCATACTGCAACCGGCAAGCTGAATTATTTAGAGATATAGCCGTATTAAATCCAACCAGACGACGACGATTCGTCCCCAATACCATGAATTTTCCCTGCGCTCGTTGGACGGGTCGAAACGGGGCGGGCTGAAGGGAAAGCGATTGGGGTTGACGGGAATTGCAACTGAATTAGGCTGGGTGATACTGACTTTTGGCTTTGGCAATTTTCATTTGAATTAAATGAAATTTTGCACTGTGACTAAAAGGACACAGTCGGTCGAGGCTGCAGGGCGGGAGTTTGTGGCTTTTGAGGCTTTCCAAATGGCTGAGAATAATTGAGTTTCGGCTAAGAATCTTTCTCCCAAGAGAATGAGACCTGGTCTTGACTTTTCTTTGGTTCTTTAGAAGAACTTTGAAACGCTCAGCATCGTAAAGAACCAATAAATTTCTAAAGGGTGAAATTCGATGAAGAGAATTTTGTTTTCTCCTTTAGTTTCCCCTCCTTCTCTTGTTGGGAAATTTAGGGATATAAATTTATTAAAAATTGAATGAGTGTCCTTCTTTCCTTGAGAGCTCTCTGAAAAACTTTGATCCTTCAAAAACTCTTAAAAAATAAGCCCAATAAATTTCCCCACAGCCTGAAAATCGACTTTTAAACCTTTCCCCGAAACAATATGGCAACGCTTAGCCCATTTCCACTCCACTATTCCATCAGCCAATTCAAGCGAAGCAATCGGCGAGTTTGACTCGCCTTTTGACTTTTTATCTGGCGTCAGTCAGTCAAACCCAAAAAAAAAAGAAAGGCCAATCAAAGTCCTGCCCGCATCCTCGCTCACCCCCTCGGCAACGGGGCCGTATCTGAATGGGCAAAGCGAACTGAAAAGTTTGCCAAGTGGCACCTCCGATGTCGTCGCTTGTCCGCCCGGCCGTCCCAGTCACAAAAACTGGCAGCGGCCATTGTACAATTTTAATTGCATGAAAATGCGGACCACTAATAAATAAAATTTGCTGACATCAACAGGATGTTTGCGGGGGGCGGCCGGGCACGGTCGGCGGGACGACCGAATGGCCCAGGCCCGCAGTACCGCGTTTCAAAATTTAATTTACGTTGGTAGAGGTGTGTGTGTGTGTGTGTGTGTGCGACAGCAGCCTCGGTGCGGCGAAATAAATGGCTTTTTGTAAAATGGTACGATTGTCGGTCGCTCGGTTGGTCGGTGACTCTGTGGCTCGGTGGGTTTGAGTGTCCTGGCCGTCCTGGCCGCCTGTCTGTGCGTCCGCTGATGGCCGGATGGACGCGGGAAGGACTCCGGTGGGTCGGTTTGGTCGCTCGCTCGTCGGTTCGTTGGCTGGTAAGCGATAGGACAAATGTTCACATGGTTGCACACAAAGGGAAACAACGGCAATTAGCTCGCCTTCTCCCCGTCCCCATGTCCGTCCCTCCACACTTCCAATGTCCTTGTCAGAATTGTTTTTGTTGTTTTTGCTGCTGCTGCTCATTTGCAGTAAAATTTTGTAATTATTTTAATTGTGAATAGAAGAACATCTTCCAATGGGAAGTCTGGCTGATTGGGTTTTCCCCCAGAGCCCCCGGCCGCCTCTGTCTCATTGCCGGAATGGATGGCCCAGCGTGATTGTCAGTGGGTGTCAGGGCACAAAGAGAAAAAACTTTGCTGGCGCGTTCGGCACAAATTTCCACACAAAAAGGCGAAGCCCAGGCAACAAAAAAGTTCTCTGGACTCGTTCTTAACTGCGGCATTTCGATTAAGAAAAATTAATAATAAAAGTTTTCTGTTCGCCTTTTTTTCTCGTCTTCTCGTTGCCGCTTTTTCTGGATTTATCATCCGGCGAATGAAGGCTGCAAACTGAACAAAAGCCCAAGCAACCGAAAGAAAAAGGGAATTCGTAAGGCGCAGCGAAAGTGGCAAGCGGAAATCGAGATTTCTTTTTTTTGGCTTGAGTCGCCGGCAGGACGGCTGGGCGGGGAATCACTCAGAAGTTTTCTGGGGATTTTCCTGCCTGTCGATATGACGGTCGGCGGCAGCTTTGGCCCTGGTGATGAATGGCTGGGTGTGGGCGACGGTTCCATTAATCGAGTCCCTAACCAACCAAAGTTTCGAGAAATCGAGAAGGCGATGTGAAGGATAGCAAACTTTATAGATCCAACTAGAAACCTAGTTATGTGCGAGACCAATTGAACGGAATCTGCGGAGGATTTTTGGTCTAGAGTTTTGAGCTGGAAACTGGACAGGCAAACTAGAAAATCTTAGTCTCTCTTTAGTCTCAATTTATTGCGCTTGAAATGAACCACCACAGTTTTGAAATTTTTATAATTTCATAATAAAATTATTAATAAATCATTCAGGGCCCAAACCTATCACATTCAGAGTCTCCATAGTTTCAATTCCAGGACTCCTCAGATTTACCATTAAAGAGTTCCAATTTTTTATATTACTCAATTCCGAAGTCTGGGAATTCAATTTCACCTTCAGGATCGGTTGCCTGCTCTTCATTCCCAAAGAAACAAAACTAGAAATAAAATTTGATAAATGGGAAAAATACTTTCAACCAACTCACGAACCACTTTGTCGCATTGGAGGGAGAACCGCTGCTGAAAAACTCAAACAAATTCGCGCTGCTAAAAAATACAAAGTTCAACACTTCAGTTTGAGTTTCACTTCTCGCCAGCTTCGGTCCGATCTGCCCCTTTCCTGCCCCTGCTTTTCCCTCCTCTGTGCTTTTCTGGTGGACGTTGCATTAAAAAACACAAAACGCTGGGCTGCCCCGAAGGAGGCGAAATCATAACTGAAGTACAAAACTTTTCCCATTATGCAATAAATAAAAATTTTATATATCTCAGTTCCCTGCCCCCATAAAATTTCGGGCACAGCAAGAAGGGGGCGAGCCTTCCCTTCGGTATATGCAAAATGTGGCCTGAGAAGCGGCGGTCCTTCATATTCGCCCCTCCTCATATGGCGAGGGCTGGGCAGGGCTCGCGAGTCGCATGCAAGGCACTCGAACAATAAGAAAAACTATGAAAATTCCATATATTTTTCCCAAGAATGCGGGGAGCCCTCGGCGCCAGCGACTCCGGCTTCCGACTCCCGATCCCAGTTCCCCAGTCATGCCAACAAAGAACTCGCTAGAAGTTTTTTTTTCCTTTCAAATCGTATTGATTTTTTTCAGGAAAAGCCACCGGCGAGTGCAATGAACCAATGCCAGACGAAATGGCTTGACAAGTGGGCGTTGGGGGGGCGACAAAGGGTTCGGAAAGTTTCGCTGTTGACCTGCCCACGCCGACAATTGCCCGGCCCAGCCTGGCCCGGTTTCGGTATCGGTTCTCAAGTTACCAAACGCACTGATTGCCCTTTAATGAGGCCTAATGGCCGGCGACAAGTGTGGCAAATTACTTAAACGGCCCCGATCCCATGAAATAATGAACACTAAACATTTAACAGGCCCGATTCGTTGGCGCTGGCAGGGCCGGCGGCAATCATCAAGTCGTAGATTCTCCCGGTCATTTTCATTTTGCGGCCACACTTTTCCCCCTCATATCATTTGTTGTCCGTCCATGGGCCGGCCGAGGGGCGCCTCCGTAATTGGATTGCGGCACTCGGCTTGTTGCTCTTTTTTTGCACTTTTAATTGTTAAAGTTTTGCATCTTATAAGCCGTCTCCGTCGTCGCGGCTCGTATAATTATTCTCTCCGCAGTTGAGGCCCGGCCAAGTGGAGGAAAGAAAAATGCAAATAGAGCGACGACGAGTCAAACTTATGACACGATTGGTGGTGCTTCGCTTTCTGTTCCACTTGATAGTTTTTAGTTCTTTTTTTGCTTTTGCTTTTGGCCAACTTTCCGCTGCAGCTCGAGTGGAAAAGTTGAACTTTAATGTGGATTATTTTTCTCTATTCCACGCTCCTCTGCCATCAATTCGAAACTTTTAATCAGGCGTGCGGGCCAGCGAAGTTCCTTAACCACCAATGCTCCCTCGCTCTCTCCTTTGAAAGAGATACAAGAATCCGTTTTATAGGGAAAAAGGGAAATACAATAAAATTCAACGAGCTGCCGCCAGATCAAAATATCAAATAGCTCTAAATTTTATGGCCATAACAGTCAAATTTAATATCCCAGAGATATAGTCATATCGGGACTTTAAGAAAGGGAGCTATAAAGACAGTACTGGATTTGTTAGAAGTTAGGAAATGTTAAGGGAAGGCAATCAGAAGTTAAGGAAGAAATCGGAGCATTTGTATTTGAGGTCAGATATCTATTCATTGATATCCGAAGACAAGGAACTAAACTAAGCAATTTATTTGTAAATAATTTCATTGCAGTTTTCATCCTATAAAATAAATAAATGTTAACTACTTTCATAAATGAATACCTTTATTGAAGTTTCGGTGTAACCTAAAACAATTCCATTGAGCGACAATTTGCTTAGTGTATAAAACTCTATGGGAATATTTAAACTCGAGGGAAATTAGGGAAACTTTAAGACCGAATAGAAAGGCATTGATAAGCCCCACCTGAGTTTCAATGAAAAATCATTGGAGTGTTGCTCTCCGGAAGTTCAATAAAATCCGACGAGCTGCTCGCCAAAGCTCAGATATCGCACATGCCACACAGCGACGATGGCGACAACGGCGACAGCAGCAGCAGCGACAACGACAGCAACGGTACAATCGCCATCAGGGGATGCAGCAAATTGCATTTTATATTTCACTGTCACTGGCTTCTCCAAACTGACGTCATTAGAGCATCATGGAGCACAGCTGCTCCACCGACTCGAAGCTCTTCCCCAAGCAGTCAGGGATGCCGATGTTGCCGTTGTTGTTGCTGCTGCTGCATATTCATTCTACGGGGCATTCTGTGTATCTGTCAACTTGAAAAACAAGTTAGATGTTTTCTTTGGTAGAGGCGCGAGACCCGACAGACGTCAGGAGGTGGAGGACCTGCCCCGCGACTCTTATACTCCTCAGGTTTCGGGAACAACTTCAATTCGAGGTGGGTAGCCAATGTTGCTGCCGTGGTGAATTTGACCAGTTCACCTTTACCAGTTTTATGTTTTCAGATCGAATTTCGCATCGTTCTCCCCCCACCCAAAAGAAGCTTAAAAGAAGAAACAAAACAACTGAGGAATTTTAATTTCCCGCCCCAAGAAACCAATCGAATTTTCTTTTCTTTTTCTCTCTCTTCCGATGCCCAGAAATTCCATTGATCTCGGCCTCCCTCCCGTGGGGAGGCCCAGAAAACCCAACCACATCACTGGGCCCGCTCTCTCGTCTGTTTTCGTCGCTCTCCCGCCTTTTTGCGTCGCTGGCTGATCCGATTTGCTGTCGGCCCCGTGGGTACTTGGAGACGTAGAGCTCCCCCGCCAGTTTTATTTTGTGTTGTGTTTTGTTTTTTTGGTGCTTTTGTTGGCTGTTTTATTCATGATTATTTTCCGTCTGTTTTGTGTGTCGTTTCCTCGCCGGACGCTGGAGGTTTTCTTGCGTGGGAATCGTTTATATCGACGACGTCACACCGAGCAATTCGAGTGGTAACCCCAATGCGAGGGCATGTTTACCATATCTATGAATAAACCGAGAAATACCTGGCTATTTGACCCTCAAGTGTCTGCGTGTTGCGACAGCGTGGGCGATTTTTATCGAGCTCGGCTACGAAATCGAATTTGGGTGGCGGCCTCAGGGACAAACGAGCGACGACAAACGAGTTGAAAAATCGAAGGGAAATTAATCATTCAATTTCCCGCCTAATGAGTTTTTTTTTTGTCTCCACCCCAAGCCGAGTCTGTTTGTTTTCGGCCGTAGGAAACCGAAGAAACCGCAGTCCCAAAAACCACAAAATCCCATCAAATTCCCCTCGCTGGGCTTTCTCCAGCGGGTGCCAGGGGCCGGCGTAATGAGTTTGACCAACTGACCGAGCCTACAAATCCCTAATTCCCCAACTTGAAGGGTCAGGGGAATCAAAGGCATTTTATAATCGAACGTGACGAGGGTCTGTTTTGGGGGAATTGTTTCTTATTTACGGAAGTCGATCGAAAGCCCTTCAAAGCGGTTTGGAAGAGGAAGTCAACTACGTCTCCCCAGAATCAGATCAGAGGTCGATGGGAGTTCTTGGGAGGTAGAATTTTGTTAAGTTCTTAAGCCGGAAACCTGATCTTGAGTGACATTTGGAGAGGTGAGGGTCACTCCGTCCAAAACCATGTAACTTTTAAAGCTCTACGAATGGCTTAAGTTTTCTTGTCTCCCCACCATAAACCGATTCTTAGAACCTTCTTGGGTTGAAATAAGGGCTGAGTTGAAGGTTTCGTGGAAGAATTTTCAGCTCTAAATTATATTATTGTCTTTTCAAGAACTGCTGCAGAGGAAATTGTTGATGAGATGAACTCTCTCACTTCTACGCTTTGAGAAGGGGATAGTAGATTATTTGCAAAAGATTCTTTGATCTTCCATTGGGGGAAAGACGACTCTGATTCTCGAATAGTCTTTTTTTCTGCTTTAAAGCCTTTCCTAAAGGAAGTTATTTGATTTTTTTGCTTCTAAGAGAAAACCAATTGAAGACTTCGCTGCCCATTCAATGCCCGCCAATTTAAAGCGCTCCTCCTATTTTTTTTTGCAATAAAATTCACCCAGTTTTAAATTCCTAGAGCGGAAATCTAACTCACCTCGTTTGCACCAACATCATAAAAAGCGACGAAAGAGAAGCCAATTCAATTAAAGTTTTTGTTTCCTTTTTACAAACTCTGACGATGATCCAGAAACCGATGCGGGTGAAGCGGCGATTCCTGTTGCTGCTGTTGGTTGTTGTTGTTGTTGTCGGGGAACTATGAGAAATTTCGAATGTGATGAGAATTCGGCCGGCAGCCCAAAAGCAAAAATTAAACGATCAAAATAATAAAATTGCACAGTCACTTGGACGAGGGACGCGTCCGCGGGTATCCTGGGGCCGGGGACGGTTGGTTGTTTGCTCGCCTTTCTTGCCCAGTGTTTGCTCGGCTTTTGTTGTTAAAATGGCGGTTTATGGGGGACACCCACACACACACACACACTCGCACACTCGCCAACTCGCACTGGCAGTTTACTGGGCCGTTTTTGGATTTATTAGATTTCGTTGATGTTTTCGTTGTTTTCTTTTTTTTTCGGAGCGCGGAACCGTTGGCGTTTTTTCTTGCGTTTCTTTGTTGGCTGTGCGTTTTACACTTTGTTTACAGGATAATCGCTTGATTTATGACACTTCATTTCGAGTGTGTATGGGTGAGTGCGGATGAGCGACGGAGCCGTGATGAAGGACCGGGAAACCCATCGCCGTTGCCATTGACTTTCCAGCAAAATCGAATCGAAGGTTTCAGGACAACGGTGCGGCAAACGGGGAGCAGGCGTTGGCGTACAAAAGGAAATATAAGACATAAAATAAATTTGAGTAACAGGCAAAGCCGCCAGCCCCACCAGTCGCCCGTCAAGGGGCAACGGCATAAAAATCAATACGGCATAAAAATAAGAAAATTACAGTCGCCTTTTCTCGGTTCTTGCTTTCTTTTTGATGGGCTAATAATAAAGAGGGTCGAATAATTTCATCGACCATCACTGGGCGGTTAATTCAGAGTATTAAGAACTCAAATTCAAATCAAAAGCCGCTAAGATCTCCGCTCCCCAGGCCGCCAGCGCCGCCATCCACGCCCATTCGCCCGGTCGGTCAGTTTTCACGGCACGTGACTCATGCGGATTTTCGAGCCGCGATTTTTGGCATTTTTATTATGTAATTTATAGTCGTTTATTTTTGGAGACTAGGTTAACGAATTCTACGAATTTCCATGCATCACAAATTCCGATTTTGTTTGGCATTTTTATGCTGGATTTTTCGACAGCTGTGCAATTTTTTTACCCGCGCACAGTTTTTTTCCTCCTCTTTGGAATGGAATTTTTTTGCTGGTCTGAAAAAAACTCCGCGACAAGAGGCCCGTGTGGGCTGGCTGACTGACTGGCTAGGCGATTCGGCTTACTGCCAGTTGTCCTGGTCTGGACTGGCAGCGGCGGCTCTCGGGCTCTCCCGCTCTCAGGGCGCTGCACAAGCTCTGAGTTTCCAGTCGCCAAACAGATGGGAAAATCTCTACGACCAAACACTAAAATATTGGGTAGAATTTAGGGGCGAGACAGCAGGTGTTGGTTCCAATATTTTTAAGAACCTAGAGAGACCAAAACTATCTCACAAAAATCCTGCAACTCTTTAAAGTTTTCTTAGAAATTTAAGGTCCCCCGTTGGTCTTTAAAGTGCTTTCTATTCCTGTCGTTTGAGCTGTTCTTATTGCTTGAAATCCGATAAACTAAAACAGCTGACACTTTAGAGGCTCTCGAAAGTCAGCAAGGCACTGCCAAATACTGGGAAATCCTTGGACTTGCGCAACTTTCATATAAAAAAGGATAACCATTATCCTGCAGCCGGCCCACCACCACCCAATCTACCCCCCGCGAGAGAGAGAGCGAGCCGTGATTTCCAGGCGCTCTCTCCCGCTCTCTGGATGATCCTTTTGGGCAGCCGAGAACTGGAATTTTTTTCGTGGCCTTTTTGCTGCTCCGTCGCTGCCCCGACAGCCGCTCCGACGGGCGGCGCTCCGACTGCTGGCGTTTTTCTTTTTGTAACCTGTACACGCGCGCGGGTGTGGTCCTCTGAAGGCAGTCAAGGAAAACACCCGAAAATATCCTAGCAAATGTGCAATTTGTTTATGTCAAGTTTTCCTTTCACATTTTAACGATTGACACTTTATCCTGCAAACAGAGGGTGCAATCCGCGGGAAGCATAGGACGGTCCTGAAGTTATGTGATTTTTTTTTGTAATTTGAAATTTTTGTTTTTAGTTTTTTGATTATTTTTTTGATTTTTTGTAGACACTTTCGTTTGATTGATTTTTGTTGTTGTATTTTTATTTGGCTAATTTAATAACCGTTATCAGCGCGCTTAGGAATTGTGTATAATTTTCTCACACACACACACACGCCAAGCCAAACTACACGAACACACGGCCGCAGCGCGTGGCACACGAACACACACACTGAAATACACACGCACACACACACACAACGAACAATTGAGACAAGCAATCCACTTACATCTTTTTTCACAGATACAAACAACGGTACTCGAAATCGTTCCGCATTCACGTTCACCGCATCAACAACAATTGAGAACTGAATCCACCAAGGCAGCCAGCGGGCCAGCCAGCCAGCCAAGCCGTCAACTTCGTGCCCAACGTTCATTCGGTCCAGCAGCAACCACTATTTCCGCCGAGAGAGCCCCAGAGAGGCGGTCGACCGCCGCTGCAACCGAGAGAGCGTGCGCAATTTGATTTGGAAATTTTCTCTTATACTCGCCAAACTCCAAGCGGTCAGGCGGCGGCAGCGGCAGCAGCAACTCCGCTGGTAGGCTCACCTTTCGGTTGGCTAACCTGTCCGTCGCCGTCGCCGTCGACCCGAGCCAGCGCCAAGCAGGGCGGGCGGCTGGCTGGCTAACCCTTTCGGCCAGCCAGTCAGTCAGCCCTTCGTTGGTGAGGTCAGTCCGCCTGTCGGTCGGTCGGTCGGCCGTTCTCGGTTTCATTAAATAATCAACGGGGCAGTTTACCTGTTAGTGCGGGTCGTCGGGCCCTTGGCCAGCCAGCAGCAGCAGCAGCACACTGACGCTTTTGACCCAAAAAACCAGTTTACTGGGTTCTCTGCAGCAACTCGTTTGCCGCCGCCTGTTAGCTTAAATGAAAAAAGTTCGAGTTTTCGAGTGCAGAGCAAATGAAGCAGCCAGCGCGACATGTGCACTGGGCCCCCCCAACGGCCCCTTCAAAATTTCATTTAGTTTTCTAGCTCAAATTGCTTTTTAATTGTCCGGCAAACGACGACGACGGCGGCGATTGACGGGCGTGAAAAAAAACTCACTCTCCCAGAGGCTGCCGACGAGACCCTTCAGGTAGCGAAGATCTACCTGATCGTGGCGAGAGTTTGGCTGAGGCAGGGACATTCCCACGGGGCTGCAACTGCAAGTCATACGCTTAATTAGAGAGGACTCTACGGTCGGCGTGGCTGTCGGCGGGCCAAACGAAATTCCCTTCATGGAAAAATCTCCCCTGTATTTTTTGTGGCAGCGCGACTTCCTCTCCGCGGGCTGGAATGCGGGCAGAGCAGCGCCTGCGCCTGCGCTTTGGCCGGCGACAGGTGTCGTCGTGGCTGTCGTCGCCGACGGTCGCCAGCCACACCAAAAACACAAAAAAAGGCAACAAAAAACACTTTGAATTTCTTGCCAAAAATTCTTGGCTGTCCCAGCGTCGGCCTGGCGGTGACTTCCTTCGGCAGTCAGCTGTTTATTAGCCAGCCTCGGCAAGGGTCCTGTCGAGGGCTCGAGCTCGAGCTCGACGTTCTAAGTGCTCGGAATTAACGTGCTCGACAATCTTGAACGTCGATTTGAAAGAGTGTCGTCAAATCTGATGGCAGTTTACAACTATTAACGGCCACACGCAGTCTGGCCGGGCGGGTGGCGTGTGACGAGGGTCCTGGCTGGAGTCTCCTTTGCTACAATGGCCATCAAATGAGCGTACATACAATTGAAATCGCATGGCTGTTGTTGGGTGCTTGTTGATGTTGGGACGTTGATGGCAGTGGCGGTGCTGCTGGACGTGCTTGGCCTGGCGAAAAACTGCAGGAGCGGAGTCTAAAATTCAAGGAGGGGACACGGGGCGGCCAAGTGAAACAAACATGAACTTGCGACTGGTCTGTTAATCCTTAGACGGGCACCCTCATCACTGGGGACATGAAAGAAGCTTAAATTATAACACACACACCCACCCCCAGACGCCCTGACAATGTCGACAGATTGTGGCCAGAAGTTTGCGTGGGCGAAAGATGAGCAGCGTCAGGGAATCGACGACGGGGATGGACGGTTGGCCGGTAGGGGCTGGTTGGCCAGCTGGATGATTAGGGAGTGATGAAAATTTTACTTAGGCTACTTAAACTTTAAAATGCCGACCATTCATTCGCCTACGCAAAGCAAAAGAGCACAAAATATTTTCGCTTTTCTTTATGACCGAAGGGAAAGTGGGAAATGAGCGCCTTAAAGACCAAAACGAGAACCCCAGCCAAGCCAAAGAGGTTGGGTAGATAGGCCAGCTTTAGGCTTCCTTTTTTCCAGAAATGGAATTTTCATAAAGAGAATTTTTAAGAATATCCGCCGGGGTTATCTCTAAAGGAAAAAATTAAATCCCCACAAAGTACAGAGATTTTCCTAGAATTTCCAAAGAGCTTTCAACAAAAAGAAACCCTAAAGCTCTTTATATTTGAGATTTTAAAGGATAAGAAATTGTTCTTCATTTTAAGGGACTAAACGAGCTAAAACAGAATCGATTCCTTTGGTAGAAGTTTCTCTTGGATTCTTTATAAATTAATTTAAAATATACAACACCAAAGGCAAATAAGTTTCTATCCTTTTGCTCTTCGCAATCTTCAAATATAATCCAAATGCATATTTTATGATCCTCAATCGATCGGCTGCTTGATATTTTTCCTATTTTCTCAAGGCATTCAACTTCTCTCAGTCAACCAAAGCCCAATCGACTTATTAAGGGAAAGAGTCTCCCTTCCAAATTCCCCTAATCCTTGTTATTTCGCCCATTGTCGTGTCCTGCCAAATTGACCTGTGGCCACCCCTGGCGTCGATGTCTCGTCATCGTCGTCGCCTTATGTCCCCTGAAAGTATTTAAACACAAATTTTTACTTAATGCTCGCCTAGTAAAGTTCTATGACCGCCAAAAATAATAACACACAGCCAAACACACACACACACACATACAGGCATCAGAAAAAAGTATAAAAACCCCTCGACTGTCTGGCTGGGAAGAAGACTCGGGTAAGTGGCCCATCGAGAGGTCGTCGGGGGAGGGAGAGCGTCGGGCGTCGGGCGACGGGCGGCGAAGCGGCGCTTCAAGGGGCCCCAGACGTTGGAAATGACGCATCATTAAACCAGAAATTACACAAAGGTTAATGAGCAACTTGATGACGATGCTGGACGGGCCCCCCTGCGTCCACTCCGACGCTTTTCTCACTCTCACTGCCGAGTCCCCTCGACTTGGGCTACCCTTTCTCGCAGCGGTCGAGGGGCGGGACGGTCAAGCAGCCGTAAACGAAGACGATTGTCGTCGTTGTCGTCAGAGGCGGAGGCGGAGGCGGAGGAGTCCAGGACACTTTTCGACTGGCGAGCATAAAAAATTATGAACGAAACGAGAAGCAGACTCCCTGAGAGGGGCTGGGGGGGTCAGTTAGAAGCAGGAGCCCCGCAGAAGAACCGCAGTCACCCCGTCCCCAACCGGCCGGCTCGACTGGCAGGCCCATTATATTTTATTTTGATGATTTTCGGTTTCTTTTCTTACCTACTGTTCCGCTGGGGAAGGGCTGGGGGGCTGGGGGATGGGTGGTCGCCTTTTGCGTAACATTTGATGCCCGGGTTGCCTGGAGCTTCCGTTTTTATTATTTACTCGACGTTTATGCTTCGTTTTTCTCATTCTTGCCTTATTCTTTTATTTTTTGGAAACCAAAAGCGAACCTCTGTCGTCGTCGGCGTCATCATCACCGCCAGCAGTTGGCGACGGAGACCAGCGGCTCCGGACATTGCGCCGTTCGTCCCGATTTGCTCGCCTGGTTTCTTCTCTTCTCAGGCTCTGGGTGTGCTAGTGTGTGTGTGTGTGTGAGCTGCTGTTACTTCCTGTTTTATCTCTTGGCTGCTTCCTGCTCATTTTTATGTGTATTTTCACAGGCGTTGATTTTTATTTCTCCGCAGGATGTGATATTTCATTCTTTTTACTCATCGCCAAAGCGTCATAGGTAAGCCGAAGAAGCAGACGGACAGTTGGCCAGTTGGATATTCGGACGGACAAATGGCCACACAAAGACGGACTTATGGACAGACAAGACAGACGATGCTGCTCTGCCCATCAGTCATCCCTTCCCCCGGTCTCACAGAAAATCGTAATAATTTCTCATTTTTATGATTTCACTTTTTATTTTCACGCTCCGGCTTCAGGAAACCAAACACAGGCGAGAAGGTCTGTGGGTGGGGGAGACTTTCATTCATTACACAAAATTCTGGCCAACATTAAACTTTTCAGCCCGCTGACCGGAAGCAGGGCGGAGGTTAGGGTGGGTGGCCTTTGGTAATTAAGAAAAATCATCAAAAAAAAAAACACACAAAATTCAAACAAACTGACGAAAGTGAAAGGTGCCCCCAGCCACTGCCAACGGAAACGCAGCTGCAGTTGAGGGCCCTGGGGGCAGTGGGTGGTTTGGTTGGTTTTGATTTGTTTGCCTGCCTCTCCACGCTGGTCAGCATCAATGTCACTCCAAGACGATGGACCATCAGCCGTGTCACTCCGAGGCGTTGCCGGTGGCTGCTGGGCCCTTGTCTTCTTTTGCCAGTTCATCGGGCTGTCAATTGCCAGCTAAATAAACAGAAAATAGCAACGGGGAAAGGCTCATTCATTCATTGATTCAGTCAAACGGTGAGGAAGTGAAGCGGCTCGCGAGCTTTGCTTTCCTCGCTTTTGTCTGCCTTTTGGAGGCGTCGTCGCTGCTCCTCCGCTGAATGCTCGTTGCTCTCTTCTTCTTCAGCTTCTCCGCGTTGTTGTTGTGTGACAATATTGAGATATCGTCTCAAGTGTAAATTGTTATTGACACTTTGGCGCTGCTGCTCGCATTGGTGACCTCCCATCGGCGACGACGACAACAACGCCGCTGCCATCGCTGGCGGGGGCGTTGGCGGCAGCCTCATCAACGTCACCCGCACGCCAGCCCTGGTGAGGTCCCCCGGGACCCCTGCCAGTGGCCCCTCCAACACTTTCGTTGTGCGGAGAGCAAAGTTGAGGGGCGGCGGGGCCGCCTTCCATGGCTTGTTTATAAGAATTCCGTTTGTTTGTTTTGTGCATTTGATGGGCGAAGCTGCCCGCCGCCCACACCTCGCCCGGTCCCTCGTTTCCATCCGGCCAACTCTTCTCCGTCTTCTTTATGTTTCGGTTTCATATTATCGAGCTGGCTGCGCTCGCTGCTGGTCTCGGGCTCTTGTGGTTGCCAGTGGGCAAAACGGCACGCCAGCTGCTCGGTCGGTGGAACGGTCGGTCGGTCGGTCGGTCGGCCGTTCTGTCTGTGGGCTGCGTATTGGAGATTTTTAATTAAACTGTGAAATTAATTTTCTGCAATATGACTGTGCACACACACAAACAGGCTACGTAAACAAACCCCAGCACGGTGGGCCCACTGCCCGGCAAAAAACACTAAACATTTAAACAGACAGTGGGTCAAAAAATTACGAAATTGTTGGGAGACCGAAGCAAAGAAATCTCATAAATTTCGTCTGAGTTTAGGAAGTTTGGAATAATTGTTTAACCAGTAAATGATGAGGAGCTGAGGCAAGCAATTTAATAGGATTCTTTTATTCGTGTGATCTATAAAAATACATAATGTGGCTTTTGGGGTAGCGAGATTGCAGATTATTGAGATGAAATTTAAGTTGTACAAAATCATAGTGTCTTAGTAAAAACAGTGAAAACTGGGAATAAACTGAAGCCCTAAACTTCGACTGCGGAAGACAAATATTTCCCTTTAGATGTTGTACTCTTTATTCAATGTGTTATTAAAAAGTGTTAATATGATCGGATTTATTTGAAGTATGCTTCGCTTCGTATTGTTCGATAATCTCTTTTCATCTAGACGGGAACTTCAAAATCTTCATAATAAAGAGCGGAAGGAAGATATTTGACTACCTGATATATAGGAAGCCTGGGGTAAGAATATCACTGGGAATTATCTTGATTTAAGTTTAGCAAATGCGCGTCAAGGGCTGTGACTTTCGTTACCAGAAACCGAAGGACTCTCACGAATATTTAAAAGCTCATGAGTCTTGTTGTGGGTTTTTGGTAAAGTAGATGAGAGAAGTTAAGTTAAGGAATCGTGCGTGAGTAAGCCAGGCCGAGAGTAGGTAAGAATATGTGACTTTTATGGATCTTTAGGTTTCTTTAAGCAAGCTATCACAGAAAGATAGAGAGAATGGATAATTGATCTGCATTATTAGCTCCAAAGTTCGAACTTTTAAGAGGGCAAAGAGTTGAAAGATTTTAGAACTTGCCACCCAAAGATATACGACTAAGCGTGAGGAGCAATTATAAACGTGAGCCGATCCTGACCAAGGAAAGCTTTGGATACATTTAAGGTCAGTGGTAGCCAAGAATAAAGAATAACAAACCCGTTAAAACGACACAAAGAGTTTCTGCAGGCTGTGCATGTCCCTTAAATCTCTTTTCTTCTGTGACTTATCGTCATGCCTGCTTCTCGAACTGCACTTGCAGCACGGCTACATGCAGCGATAGTCATCGATTACAAGTGAAGTTTCCAAGACGCAACTTGCTTCATAACAAAATTCACTGGCTCTACTATTTTCCGGGCGGAGGAGGAAGAGCAGTGCGCGTTCCCTGCAATTACCCAGGACATCGAGCAACGTTAGATGCCATAAAAAAAGGCGGATAAAACTTCTGATTGCAGCTTATAAAAGTTGGCCGAGGTTTTGCCAGGATGTCAGCAAGTTAAAGAAAATTTTCGAACCAACCTACCGGACCAAGCGGCCAACCGACCCGACCCACTCGCCGGATTAGTAGCAAATTTTGCGTAAGCCTTTAAACGCTTCCGTTCCAGCAAACCAGGGTCGTTGGGTGTCCTGGGCTGGGGTCCGGGGGGCTGCAACGTCAAATCAAACTCCACTCAATAAACTGCAAAACGAAACAAAATTGCTCGAATGAAATATCAACAGGCCACAAGGGAGCCGAAGGGGCGGCGGGCGGCGAAAGGAAGCAGATCGTAAAACAGAGAGCAGCCGGAAGAAAATTTCAATAAAAAGCAAACATTTCCCCTTTTGCGCTCATTTGAATATTCCTGCTTAAACATTCAATAATAACATCATTTTGCCCTTTTATACATTAAATGTCAAAAGGCGATGCCGACGACGACAAGCGGCAGGCGGTCGGGCGGATGGGCGGATGAGCAGAGGACGGTCCGTCTGTCCAAGAGGAGCGGCAGCATCTGGGCAACTTCAGCTGTGCAGATTTCAATTTTTATGTACTGACAGGACGACCAAAGGATCCATTGATGGCTGGCCAGGAGTGTGGGCGTTGTGTTTTCATAGCTGCATAAAACTTGGCAACAACAATTTCCCTTCCCCCCGTCAGCCGAGACTTGAGATGTCAAAGAGGTCGGTCGGTCGATTGATTCTGCCTGAATTTTTATACAGCAAAGGATCCAAAGGACAACATTAAACTCTCTGTCTCGCTGGCAATTTGGCATGCGGCTTTGATGGCCATGCTGGCTCCACCTAATTGCTCAATCACCAGCAGCGGATGTCAGGATACACAACGTGGCATCCTCAACTCCTGCCTTGATTACCCGGTTGGTCGGTAAACACCTGGGAATTGGGGAAGGTGATGGAGGGCGGGGCCCACAATCTTTTTAATTCTAAAACCAATTCGAAATCAACAACTTTCTATTAAGCATAATTTGTTTTCATTACACAAAAAGTTGTGCATAAAACTTTCTCCGTGTGGCAAAGAACCCACGACCGGCTGTGGGCAAGTGGGCGGGGCGGGGCTGGGCTTCCTGTCTGCCAGCCTGAGGTCGAAAGACTTTAAATGATGAATAGATAGACCAATGAACGCATTTAGTTTTGGCCAAGGAAAATTCGCTCGCCCAGGCAAACAGTGTGGATTTGGTGTTGGTTAGTTAAGGAATCTTGGGAAAATCTCAAGCTGTTGACTTTTGGAAAGTGCAGTAGTCACTCGAAACTTTCATTAGTCGCTTTCTGTTTGAGTTGAAAGGAGGAAGAGGACTGCAAAAGGGAAGGGATGAGTTGGATGTTTAAATAAGATTAAGGATTGGGGATTTTAAAGCAAAAAGGAAATTTCTCTCTCTCAGTATAACTAATCCTGCCTCGTGTTTAAGGAATCCAAGATTGCCCATGAATTACCCACACAATGACCACGATACCATCCAGCAGTCTCTGCAGTAGACCGACTAAAAAGCTTCATTTTTCCAGGTAATTTAAGAACCCACAGAGCCCGCCTACCCCAGCCTGGATTCTTTATCTTTTTCTACCGTCGAATCGAAAAGGTAAGCCGGCAAGACAGAGAAATTTACGGACTGTGAACCACAACGTAAATGGGCAAACAAACAATTGCGGGCGGTTGTTGATGGCGCGTCGAACCAACGGACAGACGGACAGTTGGACAGTCGGGCGGACTCTGTGTTTCTCACTATCTTTGTCTAATGAACGATATCCTGCTCAATATCCTGGCAGTGTGCGAGAAAAAAAAAGAGAAGAACCCATTCAAACCAAAAGTGCGGTCGATATGCAAAAGCCGATAGTCCGGCAGCCGCCGCCGGATGATATCCCATGGAAGGTGGGAAAGGAAGGACCCCAACCGAAGGTCGGCCGCCCGGACGGCTCGGGGCCATCATAACCATCAGTTACACTTGAGGCCACCCACCCAAGGGCCCAAAATAGCCGGCTGACTGGCAGGGCAGACCGACTGACGGGCTGGCTGACTTGATGGTCTTGTCGGTGGGTCCGTCGGGGTCGTCCGTTCATTTGGCTCGATGTACTTCATTCATTAGATTGGTTTCCGTTTCCGCTTCATTCAATTCTCTTGTTGCTGCTGCCGCCAATCGAATCGCAGCGTCTGACTTAATGCCCATCACGCTGGTGGCCTCTTCTCACCTCCGTTCCCATCCGCATCCCTGGACTAAATGGTCTACGGTTTCTTTGTTTTGTTTTTCCGTTGAGTTGGGCCCGAGCCCGGTCACACGGCCGTGTCCCTTTGTACGCTTGCCTAACTCACTCTATTTCGCAATTCATTTTCAATTTATCTTGCCTAATATCGACATGGCTTGTGGCTCCCCACCTCCAGCCCCAGCTCCAGGGCCGCCTTCGTCTGCTTTGGCCTTGTGGTCTCTGGTCTCTGTCAGTGACGCTGACTGGCTCAACTTGCCAAAGGACTCGACCAGTCACTGCCACTGGACTTGGTGCGTGGTCTGTTCGTCTGGCCAACTGTCCGCCGCTCCCTGGCCATCAACAACGATCTGAAATCATTTGCTTGACATGCTGCCCCATCCTTTGCCCAGTTGAGCTCAGTTTACTTTGGCCCCTGGCCATCTGACAGCAGCAGGACGAGCTGGCCGGGCTGGCCGGGCTGGCCGGTTGATTGTGTTTCGTCGTCGTCAGCTAAGCTGCTACATTGGCCCTCTTAGCTTATCGACTCCACTTTGGCACATTATTTCAGAATTAATAATTGAATTTGAGGTCCCTGCGAAATGGGATCGGATGCTGCCCGCCTCCCTCCCCCCAAAAAAAAGGAACTAAGCGGAACAGAAACGGAAATGCGAGAGAACTCGTAAAAGTTGTTTACCGTCGTCGGTCCTCAACTGTCCGTTTGTCTTTGTCGCTCTCGGTCGGTATTTAAAATTCCCATTTCGGTTGTTTTATGGACTAACTGCCAGCGGCACCCTATGGCTAAAACGACAAGCAACAGCAACAACGGCGATAACACCAACGACAATGAAAGTCGCCGAGAAGAAGGCGAAGCGAACTTTTCTCTCGTTCTTTTTTTGCCCACTTTTATCTATTTTAATAAAGTTAAAAGCCACCCGAAAGATACACCAGCAACAACAGTGACAGCAACAACAACGACAACTTGAAATTGGTGCTCTGGCCGTCGACGAGGACGACTGACTTGACTCATTGCCAGCAGCGAGAGGAGCGGTGGAGGCTGCGGGCAGTGGCAATGAGGATTTAAAATTAAAAACGTTTTCCAGCAATATTTCCCCAAGAAAAATACCAAAAAAAAAAAACCCGAGAGATACCGAACGCTCCAAATGTCCTGCCTGAAACGAAAGTGGGAAGAAGTCACCTCTCCTAATTTATTTTTTTGGGAAGGACCTTGGCCAGCTATCGTTGCCAAGAAACCAAAATGCACACCCGCACACCCAAACACACTCATTCATAAACCGAATCGAAGAGCTGTTTCTGCCCCTCTCCCGAGGTCCTTTCAGATTTGGCGGATTTGGAACGAAAGCTAGCCAGAGTTGTCGTTGTTGTTGTCGCTGTCGTTGGTCTTTTTACCACCCGCCCCCTCCGCAGGGGGCTGTGGGCCACACACTCGCCATCGTTTGCATTTCTATTACGGGCAAGTGCAAAGTGCTTACATTTTTCTGGCAACGGAAATGCATATTGCTTCCGGCCTTTTTATTCATGCCACCCACTGACACACACACACACAGACACAACCCGAGCGACCAACTACTCTACCAAATTGTATGCAGCCAACCGGACAGACAAACCGACCGGCCAACCGACAAAAAAATTCCAAAGATCGCAAAAAAAATCCCATCCACACTTCGCTGTGTGTGTGAGTGTGTAAATGGGTTTTTGGATCCATCTATCTATATATCTATATCTCTGTAGCCGTGTTAGGTCCGGTGTCAGACTCACGTTCTGCTTATAGGTGCAGAGAAGTCAAAGCAAACAACGCCGGGCGCCCCCGTCGCCCGTCTGGTGAGGAAAAAACTGCGGATTATTATGCCTGCCAGGGGCCGGCACGTCTCCCTGCCGGCTCTCCGGCAAATGCCCCGGCAATTTTAAAAAACAACAACCAACGGGCGTGGGAGGGGCTGGAGAAAAAAAGAGGAGAAAAATTTGAAACGCTTTTTTCGCCACTTGTCGTTTGTTCCACTTCCACTCCCAGCGGTCGGCTGTCCTCTCCATCGACGTTTCGCCCGCTGGAGGAGAGCCTGGGCGCTGGGGTTGGCCGAAGGAAGGGTTGGCTAAGTGGGAGGAACAAGTAAACGGCCAGTTGACCATTAAGTTGCATCGGGTCGTGGATATCCAAAGTGCCAGCTAATTAATCTTTGTCAATGGAGGGAACGGAGGGGAGACGAGTGGAAATTTTGTTCTCTGCTTTTATTCTTGTTTCATCTGGAAGGAGGCTGGGGGTACTTAGTAAATGAGTTCAGGGCTATCTGAGGAAGTAGGGGGACTCGGCCTGCCAGCTAAAATTAAATTTTAAAGCGCAAAAGATTTCTGAAATTAAACCAGGAATCGTTTAGAGCAAACGAAATGGGAGATATGAAAAAACGATCAGGAATTCTAAGAAGGAATTAGCATCAGCACAAATGTTCCCAATACTCAAACTGAGAATGGAAAGGACTCTTTAGTTTCTCACAATGACCACCGATTTTCCGGTAAAGACCAACACCCTGGGAAATTAATACGGGAAATCCAATTCTCTGCACTTTGTTTGGGGGGCCATTTCCTATTTCTTTTCATTGTTGCTTGTTGATTAAAATTTTGATTCGACATGAAAACGAGACGTGCATTATCTCTGATCGAATCCGCAAAAATTGTTTCATTCCCGAGGGGCGGGCAGTTGCGGTTAAACAAATACAATTTTCTAATATTATTAACCCACAACTTGGATGCCTCCCTGACACCCCGGCTTCGCTAGTTTTTTGGACGAACCCAACCAAAAACAAATTTGCATTCAAAATTTTCCCCCAATTTTCGCATTGGCACACTTTTAATACACCAAGGGGAGGGGCGGAAAAGGATGGCGTAGGGACCGAGAACGATATGCTGGTTAGCAGGACACCGCCCCACATCCCGATGAATACGCACGTCGCACAACTAAAAACTTTTAGCATACAAAACAGTCTGGGGCAGCGGGTGGCCGGGTGCGGCTATAATGGCAGCTGGTGTGGGCGTGGATCGGAAGGGCAGTTGTCCGAAAACCCGAACAAATTTAGTCCACCCAGTCCAGAATTTCCAACTAGATGTGTAGAAAGTAAATCTAATTTTGCACCGCACACACACACACGCAGCTGACTCTGCTCTGGTGTGTGTAGTCGCCGTGGGTCTGACTGTACTTTACTTTTGCAGCTTGATATACGTAATGTAATTTATTGAAAATTTATACAAATTTGTGCTTGTGTTTGCAAAACACTCACCGAAAAAACAACCGACCAAGCAAAGGGAACCAACCTCAAGGAATCCACGGAGCTAAGGCAAAGGATCGGCCATCCAGAAAGTCCGTTTTGGTTTCGTTAAGTTTACACGTGCGAATTTGTTTTGTTAGCAGCGTTTGTTGTTGTTCTGTTGTTTTTGTTGGGTGGGGGGAAACAAGAAGGAGAAACACTTCCGATTTCAGCATCTGTGGCGAATTTTAATATGTGGGTCACGTGGTTCGCCTTCGCCAGCCCGGCAAGTCGAGTCGAGTGAAGTCAACTTATGTGAAATGCAAATCGAACGACGACTGCGAGAAGAGCAGTTTTGTGCAACTACTCGTGGCGGGGAGAATTGCACAAAAAACAGGGAATTAGTTTCTTTTCCTTTTTTGGGGTTGTTGTGGTTTTTGTGCATAAAAATCCAAACGCGAATTGATCAGCTGGGGGGATTGAGTTCGGTTTTGCAAAAAGCGAATTTATGGTTTTGTTTCGTTCTTTTCGCACTTAAAATGATTAAAAAGTTGGGCATGTGCTCCAAGAAGTACAGTTGTGCTTGCAGTCGCATTGAGCTGCATGAGAGTTTTTTGTCGTAAGAAAAAAAGGTTCGAGGTTGAAACAGTGGAATTTGAATTATTTGTAAAGTCTCTTTGAGGTTGAAACAGTGGTATCAAAATCGTGGAAGTGGAACTGGTTCCTTATTTTGGAATATAAATAGAAACCGATTAGCTACTCGGAAGTTTCTCCTGAATCAGAGAGAATGAAAGGATTTCTAACGATGAAACTGTTTGACTTTCGAGCTTAGCTCTCTCCATCATTCAGATAACTACAGTTCTTTATTTTTCAGGTTTCTTGACATTCTCAAGATGTAATAATATTGTAAATTACAGATTCGTGGCTCCTTCAATTCCTTGCGATTTCTGAGGCCTTGGAAATGGTTTTGAATCTGAAGAAATGTTTTCCATTTGCAGCCACATTCATCGCATAGAAAGTTGTCCATAAGTTGGCCTCTTTATTGCTTTGATAGCCCGACTGTCGGACCCATCAACCTCATCAGACAGAAAGTTCGACTGCACTTTGATGGCCTCCCCGACTCGAAACTTGGAGCACAATGCCCGGACCCACGCCGGCCACTCCGCTCCTCCGGCCCTCCCAGATGACCGTACATTGTATGTGTTATTCTTTTCAGTGCTGTAAAAACTTTCGGTTTTGCGATGTTTTAGTGTTTCGATGCGAACCGAACCCTCAGCCCACCCCCAACGCCGCCTAGCCATTCATCGTGCCACCGTTGCAGTTGTCATCGTCGTCGTCATCGTCATCGTCGTCATCATCGTCTGGTTTATTATTAAAGTTGATGGCTCTGGTGCTGTTATTACATTGTCAGTTGTGGGCGTGGGTAGGGGCATGGGGCAAGACGGGGGAGGAGCTCTTTGTTGAGTGGCCATTGCATTTTTATATATTTTCATGTCCGATTCCGAAAAGGTCCGGGGCCAACCTGCCACTTGTGTCAGTTGCCTTTGCCATTTCGTTGCCGGCATAATGGAATTATTTGTATCAAAAAAACCGCACACCTTCCCGCCGCCCACCGCTCTCAGTCGGTTAACGCAATTGAGGGTTCTTCAAAGTGATGGGCTCGAGGGGCAGCTGGCGGTCGGAGAGAAATATTTTAAATTGAATTTTATGTTTTATCCCTGCCAAAAGGACGATTGTTTCGTATTGTTAGTTTCCTCAAGGAAAGTTGGTCTGGTCTATCCCTTTCGGTTTGTCTGTTGGATCGTTTGGGTTTCTTCGGCTTACTTATCTCAGGCGCCAGTTCTTGCAGTTGTTCTGCAGTCCAGGGAAATCGAGTATATCAGTTATGGAAAGGGAACCATTCTGTTCTAAGAACTCTAAGGCAGAGGCAGCCAAATTAAACCTGGAGACTTCGATAAGAACTTTCTTAATTTGAATTTTATTTGGTTGTATTCTTTGGTTTATTTACACTCTTCTAATCTTTGAATAGATTGAAGTTCACCTAATCATTTCTATGTGCCCGTTTTCAGTTTTGGATATCTAAGTGATGATTCTTTGCCTATTTAGCCTTTTGTTTAGGGACCAAGTCAACTTTAGAACCGCAAAAAGGAACAACAAGGGGAATCAGACTTTAAAGCAGTGCCGTCTTTCAGTTAAGTCAGTGTGACTCCTAATTAATTTATTTAATCATCTGTGGTAAATATCAGTAATTCTTATACAGATTTCTCCCCAAACAAACATCCTCTTATTTTTTATAGGGCATTCAAACTTTCAGTCAACAATCACACTTCCCTGTGCTTTTGCTTGTCAAGTGCTTCTTCCCTTTATCGTGTCCTGCCTGTGGGGCACAGGGGTCTTGCCAATTGTTGGCCGCACGTGTAGCAGTTATTTTTATATATTTTTTTTCCCCTTGGCCTACGCACAAAAAAAGGAACTTCACTTTTTCCCAGATTTCCCGAGAAGTGCGGCTTCAGTGAAAAGAATTAAGGGCAGCATTCCGAATAATAACAATTGCATAATTTGGCTTTTCAGTTACTTCGGTTGAGCCATGCGGAATGTCAATTGTGCAGCGCGGGAAGATGGCGAACGGGGCGTATAAGCAATGCGTTCCCAGGCAGGAAATGGACACTTTTCCTACTGCCCCGGCCCCTCACCGGTGGGGTAAAAGTAATCTCTTCTTTATTGTTGCATTGTCCCCACCGGGCAGAATTTCTACTTCGTTCGGTCAGTTGAATGGGGGAAAAAATTGAAAACTAAAATTGAAGCGAAATTTCTATTTCCCTTGGCCGGCACACAGAGGGTCCACATGAGTCCCCCCGCCTCCACGTTAGTAAGCAAAACATGAAATGCACTTATAAGAGGCGGCAGGATGTGGGTGGCGGCGGGGGCGTGGTTGTCAGGAACGCTGACAAAGACGAATGAACGGAGATCGCGCAATCAGCAGGCCAAGTGTAAAAATTTCTCACTGCTGCATACTTTCCAGCGCTGGCAACTGCACTCACCCACACACACATACTTTTTTTTTGCTATGCTCTTCCACCATTCACGTCACACGGATGGTGACAATTTGATGCTTTCATCTTTCCAAGCCCGAAAGGGGGCGAAGGAAGGGGCTTATGTTGTCCCTTTCAGTTTTGCCACGATTGATTTATAGCAAAAGATTAATGACACCGATTGATTTTCACTGCCTCTGCCGCCGTGGTGGGTTTTAGTGGGTCCGCGAGTCCTTAACCCTTGACTGCTTCATTCGCAGGCAGCTGCGTTCGCCGAGAGTTTCGAGTGGTTGGTTCAAGGGCGTTGAAGGGGCGTGTTGCTTGCTTCAAGTCTCTTCAAATTGTTTGCTTAATTATTGGGATTTAATCCTGCACTCGCTGCCTGCCCGTCCTGGCAACCCTGGGAACACTTAATGCTCTTAAGTGCAAAGTGCGCGGGGCTGGGGCCGCTTAAGTTGTGATTTTTTAATAACTTTGCTAACGTCTTGCTACCTCTGTACGTCGTTGCCAACCCGCCAGCAACTCGAAAAGTGTTAAATTGCAGGCACAACAATGAAAACGCAGGCAGCGGACGGGTGAGGCAGAGTTGCTCTTCCCTGGAAGTTTATGTACAAAATGCAACCATAAAGCACACAACTCATATGCAAGTGCCCCGCTACCGCGCTGCCGGCACAACTGTACACGCCGGAACACCCACGGTTGCATTGAGCGTAAACAGCAAAAACTTGGTCGGGATTGTTAGTGCTTTTGCCCACCCAGCAAAGTTTCGCATCTGCCACAGCCACAGCAACCAGTCTGCTTGCCCCGCCCACAGCCTCGCCACCTTGCGGAAGCTGAGCGGTAAATAGATACAAACCCCAGAGCCGGGGAGCCGCCGCCGTCGCTGCCGCCTTTTGGACCGCAAAGCGCTTAACTCGCGATGGAGGATGGCGGATGGCGGATGCCACCAAACACGAAATGAGCTTCGATGAGACAAAATAGTTTCGCATTTCAGTTGAATTATCTTTCAGGCCGCCCTCCACCCTGCTGAACGGAAAGCTCAAAGTGCAACGGCAGCAGCGAAGCCACCGCAATTCTGCCGCATAACTTCATTAATGCTGCCGATGGAGCAGCAGCCACACAGACGCTACCCCCACCCACTGCTTCGGTTGTTCGTCCTGGGCGAGGGCGAGGCAATTCACGCGATAAATGAATTTAAGGTTGCATGCCTCGTTCCTCTTTGCCTCGATTACAGTTCGCGCCTCGGTCCGCCACACCCCTCGTCCTGCCGCCAACCATGTCTGTATGTAATGCTTAATTAATTTTCTTGTGGCTTTCTGCCTCAACTTCTAACGGTAAAAACCCATCTCACCGTTTAATTGACTGCCTAGAAGAGAAAATCCAAAAACGATTACGCCTATCCACCACCGAATCCAGAGCCAGAGAGTGGGAAATATTCATAAATTTAGTGCCCCTCCTCAGCCAACATCATCGGCCTTGGATTTCGCAAAGTCATTGCATTTTGTGTGGGCCACCACAACAGCAAAGCTTATAAAAGGATTAAGGGAACGGTTGTTGTAGACAGGAGCAGGAGGCGGGGCGGCCGTCGACCACTCATTAAATTTTCGTCCAAACGATTTCAAATTTCAAATAGACCGCATTGACCTCAAACAGGCAGCCTCCGTGGCCCCACCACCAGCGTCCCCGGGGAGGCTGCTGGAAATTTCTGCTGAATTGATTGACTTTCATAAATTGCGGCTGAAAGTTTTGTAGTTTTTGCAGGTCTGGGAAATCGAAACTCGCCCCGCTGAGCAGGTAAAATATCGCAAAGGCGAAGGGCCGGTGGGAGGCCGTTTGTGGGAATTCAAATGCCAAGACGTTGACATCTCCCCGCTCCGGTGGGACGACGTATCGGTTAACAGCAGAAAACCGTTAAAACCGTTGGCAGTCGAGCAGGCAAAACCGCAGAGGCGTCGTCCCGCCAACAAGACGACGACCTGCCAAGCAGCTTAAGGCCAGAAAGAGCCGACGGAAGAGGCGGGGAAACAACCCGTTGAGAGGTTTCGATGGGAAGGGTTGGGTTGGGGTGTGGAGGGGGAGGCAATGGGATCTTCTGCTTCAATTGGTGTCAATTTGACATATCGATTTCTGGCTGGGGAACTGGTCAGAGCCAATTCGGTTTCTAAATGCCACTCGGGGTTCTCCTTCAGATCTTTTTACAGCTCTCCACCCCGGGGACCGTTCTCAACTCGAATACGAAATAGAAACAGCTCCACTGGCCTACATTTAAATGGAGACTTTAAGTTGCTTTGTTGTCTGCTCAATGAAACTATAATTTCGTGTTCTCCGAAGCAAAATAAAGGAAGAGTTTTCAGGCATCGGTTTGGGGTCGCTGATTCCTTTAAGCTTTTTTGGATCTTTCTTTAATTTCGACTTAGCTTTGCCACTAAGATTTTCAAGCATCTCATGAACTGGCTGTGTTTGTCCTTTGAAAATGTGTTTAGTTTGAGCTTAAAGTTTAATGAATGGGAAAAATTTGGAGGATTTGCAGAAAGCAAAACCAGGCAATTGTTTGTGGTCGTTGATTCCTTTATGCTTCCTTGGATCTTTCTTCTATATCGACTAAGCTTTCCAAAAGATCTTTAAGCTTTATATCGTTCTCTCATGGACAGGCTGTTTGTTTTTCTTAACTATGCTCAGTTTTAGCTTGAAATTTAGTTAATGGGAACATTTTGGAGAACTTGCATAAAGTCAAAACAGTGATATCTTAAATATGTTCTGTAAGGATTTTATCATATTGAAATCTTAGTAAACCTGAAATCATCATCGTCAGTTTTACTATTGAAACTGGACACACTTTTAGTCCACCAAATTTAATTTAATGCTTTCCCAAGAACTCGACAGCAATTCAAAAATCCCACTACACTTAAATTGGCAATCTCCAAAGCCGATGTTTTGTTAATTTTCGACAAAACCGTTCCCACTCAAATAATTCCCATCATCCTTAAAATATTTTAAGCTCTCCCCACAGTTTCCCACTTCGATTGGTTTATTGAAATCGCAGCATCGACGTGTGGCCTTCATTCTGTGGAGTACCCAAATTGATTTCAATTTCAGATCTT
>JBAMCP010000200.1:63591-77326 GCA_037075105.1 Lissocephala sabroskyi
TGGTTTATTGAAATCGCAGCATCGACGTGTGGCCTTCATTCTGTGGAGTACCCAAATTGATTTCAATTTCAGATCTTTGGCCTTAATTTTGATACCTTTCAATGTTTGCGGTGGAATCTGCGTGTTTGCTGATCCGATAAACAAAAAATGCGAAAAGGCAATTAGGATAATTGAGTTAAACATACGAAGCAGCAAACAGAGAACGCAAAAAATAAAACAGAAATAAACGAAGACCCAAAGAAGCCCTCAACCCGCCCCTCCCCGACCCGCCCAACCACGCGCCTTGCCCTTTATCAGGGCAACCAATCGACCCATTCGACGACAAAGAGGAAGAGCCAGTAGGACGCCGGGAGGGATTGGCGGCCTGGGAGGGAAGGTGGCACCGCAGCAAATTCGAAAAATATTTTACACGCTTGACTACGTGCGCTAATGACTGTAAACGGCTGTTATGGGGGTCACCCCAGCCCCAGCGAACCCGCCAGACGGTGCGGAGGGGGGCACTTTTATTGCCGGTTGAATCCACAAGAGCATAAAAATACGAGGGAATTGCAATTTACATAAATCATTTCCGTAAATGCGACTGACCGACTAACCGACAAACTGCCCCACCAAAAACCTGGCCCAGGCCAGGACAAACGCCGGCCAAGGACACTTAGATGATAGATTAGTTGAGGAGGTGGGGAATGCCATTATAACGGCACTTAATGAAATCTTGGCGGTCCTAACTGTCCCAAAGATAACAGCAGCGAGGGAATCCCAAGTTCGCCCGAGAACTGGTTAAAGATTGCTGGGCTGAGGCTTTGTATTTTGACAAATGTGTTCTATGTTTGGGGGGTGGAGGAGAAGTGACAGGACGACGACTTCCTGTGGCTTCCATTTGGCCAATTGAATATCCCTCGCGAACCGCGTCGCGGGTTCGGGTAATGTTGGGCAATCTGGCAACTCTGTCGGTTGGAGGGTCCAACTGTCGGGCTTTATAGAAAGTACAAATTGCAAGGCACACACACAGACACAAATGCAGGGCAGAAAATTAATTGTCAACTTGCTTAATTGCCAGTTTCAGCTGCAGTGTGGCAACAACACGACCAACGGCAATAACTACAACCAAGCACAATGGCAAAAGTACAACACACACACACACGTACAGCTTCTCCCCTCAGTCTTGCTGGTTTCTCCGTGTACAGTTGCCCCCTGGAAATAAAATGGCGTACAAAAGTGTGAAAAAAACCCCATCAGTCGAGTGAGCCTGGCGGGCCAAGTTGGCGGCCCCTCCTACCGCCCCACCAGGTCAGGTTAAGGCCGCCCCATCCTACCAGAGCCCCAGCCAACCAAACAACAACAACGGCTACTGCGCTGCAGTAAAAATGACACGGTGACCCAAAGGCGACAACGGCCGCATGCAAAAAAAAAAAGGAAAAAATAAGCAGCCGTGGAATCCGACAAAAAAAGAGGAGGCGAAAAAAGCGAAGCCTCAAAACGAAACGAAGCACAACACAAAACACAAATTGTTTGGCTGCTCACACACACACACACACGGGCCCCGGGAGCCCAGTCTCGTCTGCCCCATCGAACAGGGCTAATAAAAAAAGCAGGCCCCGAATTCGTCGACCAGGCATGGCCGCCGGAACTGAGAGGATGGAAAAAAACCCGTAGAACAGACAGCCAGGCAGATGGACAGCTGGACAGCAGAGCCGCTTGGCAGGCCAGACGACAGGGCTGCCCTGTGGGACGCGGTCGGAGGCCACGCACACAAGAGAAACCCTAAAGCGCCCGGCTGCCTGGAGTTTCTTGCCCGAGCCACCCGAGGACACCTTGGCGTATGCGTGCTGACAACGCGCCGCCATTGCCGGCGTCCGGGTATCCCAGGCCGTCGCCGTCGTCGTCGTTACCGTTGCCTTTTTTGAAGGTGGCAAATGTCAAGTGTTATTTACTGCAAAGTGTTTCCTGCACAGTGGGAAGTCGGGCCCACTTCCTCGCATATGCATATAAACCCCTTCCTTGGGGGCCGGTCGGGAGGCTGTCGGGCTGATTTGCTGGGGGTAGCCGGCCTCTTGGGGTTGTCATGTTTTTAGTTTTCATAAGCGCGTGTGTGGCCCATAAAAAGCTGCGAGTGGAAAACAAACATTTTCAATTTTTAAAGGCACGCCACGCCCACGGCCCAACCACCCCGCAGCGGCCTAACGACTGCGCCAGTTTGTTGCCATTTTGGCTCATTCTTTGCATTGTTTGTGGCCACTAAACGTGGGCGCGCGAATTTCCACTTAGCCTCCCTGACCCCCCACCTTCGTAGGTGGAGAGACGGCAGGTAAGCTGGGCTGTGTCGACGGGGTTTGTGTGATTTTTCAAAAGATTCCACACAAATAGCAGAAACGGCGACGGTCCCTCTGCAGCGGCCATTCAGGTGGCCAAACAGACCCTTTTGTGTGGCCAGGAGCTGTGCTTCTTCCTCGAGTTTGGCTTTCTTTTCGTTTGTTATCCTTTCCCCTGGCCACCATTTGCCACCTCGACAAAGTCCTGTTTCTTTCAAAATTACTTTGTGCCTGTGCGCGGGGTCCTTTAAAGCGAGAATCCTCTGTCGCTGATCTTTCAGTGCAAATGGAAGATTTTCTCATATGCAAAATTTCCACAGCTCCATTGTCCTTGGCCGGCCGACACACATACACGGCGTCCGTTGAGGGGAGGTGCCTAGAAATTCCACTTGATTACCCAGATGGCCGGGCTCTTCATTTGCAGCATTCCCTTGGCCAGTCGAGAGAAGTGCAATTTGAATGGATTAATTAGTTTCCCGTCATCGATTGACTCAGTTTGCCCATTGCAATTTCCTCTCTAATTTACTTTAGGCTTCGCTCCCTTCAACTGCCAGGCTGGCCGGGCCGGGCTGGGCTGGGCATTTAACGATTCTCTTAGGCTCGAATGGCAACTCAAAAGCGATTTTCCGGCTCAATGCAAACACACAAAGGACCCCAAAAAACGACACCACCAACGATCCAACTATGACAACGACAGACCAGCAAGGGATACTTAAATGCTAATTCGCATCGTCGCCATCGTCTCCGTCGGCGTCAGTCAATCAAATTTTTGCACTTCCCGTTCTTTCAATCGCCTTCCCTTTCTTTCTGCTGGTGCAAATTGCAATGAAATGCACTCCCCCGAGAGTGGCAGTGGTTGATGGTCCTGCTGCTGAGGGATGAGGCGGAGGAGGACATAATAAATTCCCAGTTTGAGTTTTGCAAATGATTTGGGCATTAGATCAGCCAGTCAAGCAGCAGACTCGCTGCTCACCAAACTGCCGAGCTCGGAAGCAAAGATTAAATAAATCACAGACCAGAGCGACGCAACCAGCAACCACCAAACACATGAGGCCACACAAATCCTGCCGAGGACTGTCCGGTAAATAAAGGAAGCCAAACTATCAAAAAATATGGCCTTCTGTAGTTCACAGACAACTTGCAGTTTCAAACATTTAGATATGGGGAATTTATTGAGATCTTAAGAACCAAGTGGACATCCAAAAAGATGGGAGATATATTTCAGATTTTATTGGGAGAGAAGAATTACTGTCTTGACGGCCTGAAGAGACTTTAGTGATTTGTATGTTCTTCAAAGAACTGAAAGAATCCAAATATCGTCAGTCTTTTTCGATGCCAATAGTAAAGTTTTCCGAAACTAAGGAAGGACGAGCAAACAATAATCAGAAAGCCATGGACAGTTGGGATAATTGTCGTGAGAATCCCAATATTGTGAGCACGGAAATGGAAAAGCAATCCGTTGGCTCATTAAACATCAGCAGGCAGCTCAGCCGATATAACAGGACAAAAACTAAGTTATTGTCTCCCTCAATGGCTTAATTTATATACCAGGATCGAGGGTCTTTTGATTTGACCAACTTTCCTTACAAAATCAAGACCTCAACTCATTTTCTTCTCCGCAAAAACCAAAGCATCTGCAAAAACTCAACGAAGGTTAACTTTGGTTAGGTTAGCAGTCGAGCTCAAAACTTTATAAACTTCCCTCGCTATGGCGCACAAATAGAGTATTTTTTGTTGGCCATGGCAGAATTATTAGGGCAGTGGATGAAATTCTAGCGAAATATTTAAAATGCAATCTCAAAGCGATTTGTTTTATGGACCACCAACCAACCAACCGAACCGGCGTCCTTCGCACCGACAAACTCTCGAGATGGACTGACTGCCGAGGATATGCCTGGGAAAATAGCTGTGGCAATTGTTTCGTTAGCTTGGAGTTTTTAAAAAGCCGTTGGCAGAAAGCTTCACCGACAAAACGACGTCAGATGACAGACGAAGGATCTGCGGACTGCGAATCCGACGAGGACGTTGGCGAACAACGAACGGCGACTGCAGGATCTGTCGGCTGGCAGTGCGGACAACTTAACTCGGATTTGATTTGGCCAAGCAGCTGTAAATGCTGCATGATTTATAAGCCCGAGTTGCCAACGCCAGACGAGCCCGAGCCCGAGCCGCAGTCCCGTCAGTTGGCCGATTACAAGGCAAAAGTTTGCCGGCCAGCCAAGCGCTGACGTGGCCACGGCCATCAAATGGCGTTACATCAACGTCCGCTGTACATTTTTGACTTTCAGTGGCGACTGCCGCTGCCGCCAGTGCGCTGTGGTCAATGCACTTCCGTTTCCGGTGGAGGTTCGTTTTGCAGCCGTAAATCGCTGGGGATTTCCTAAGCGAGCATTCGTTTCGTGTTAAAGGATTAAATTTAATTTGGTTGACCTACTGCAGCCTACACTGCCCCTGGGTGGGCGGGGAATTTCTGTGTCAACAGCCCGAAGATGTGGGCCGCAGCGCAGGAGTAGAAAATCGCCAGTGAAATGCAAATCGCAGGGCACACAAACAGATGGGCGGACCAACCGACCCACGGACAGCGCGAGAAGGCCAACGGCGAGAGGGAAAGTTAAAGTGAAACAAAAGCCGAGCAGCCGCCGCCGCAGCCACAGCGAGTCGAGCAGGAAAAAATATGAAAACGCTGGCGGGCCCGACCGACCACCAACCGCCGTCCGCCCTCCTCGACTTCAATCCCCCACATTTCATTATGGCCAACACTTTACTCGCTGGTTGTGTGGGTGTGTGTGTGTGTGCGGGTGTGCCTACCCGAGTGGAACGCGCTGTCAGCAAAGAGACAACAAAGAGAAATAAAATCAGAATCAGCGGCATATCGGCCGCTGGAGGGACAGGCGGAGGCGCCACTCCTCAGCGAAGGCCCAGTTACTGGCAACAGTTCAAGCTGCGTTCAAATGTGTGCCATTAAAGCCACACACACACACACACACGCAGGCACACACACAATTAGAAAATGGCGCACACAAAGGACAACGACGGCGGTGGTGCCCCGCAGCGTTGCATTTGCCTGCCTGGCAGCCGCTGTGGGCCGTCCTGCCCGGACGAAGGGCGGGGGGCGGGTGGCATTTAAAAATTAAAAACGAACATTTATCACCCAGCGGGTTAACCTTTCTCACTTCTTCGCTGCTTTCAGTTTTTTTCTCCACTTTGTTCATATTTATTTGCAAATCTTTTTTCCCTTTGTGTGTTCCCAGTGAAATCAGAAATTCACAATATATAAAGTGTGCGCGTGGGTGTGCGTGTGTGTGGATGGAAAATTAATTGTTTGAATGCGGATTACGCGTTTGTTTATTGTTGATTTTAAGAGGGGATTTGGGGGCGTGGTTACTTTAAGCGGATTTTTTATGCATACACAAAAAAAGACGAAAGTTTCAATCTCCCCCACAAATGGTTGCCAACTACAATAGACAATTCAAAAAAATGTATAATAATTCCATTAAACAGATGAAAGTTCGGACTGTGCAACACTCAAGAGAAGTAGTTTTGAGCCACCAAGGATACTCAGAAGAATCCGCTTAGCATTTGCAGATAACTGCAATTGGATTTGAGAAACATGAAAGTGCTTCTAGAATAATTTGATTTAATTTAAATTAATGTTCGAGTGCATTTAAATTTAACAGGACATCAAAAGTGATGACCAATATATTCGAACTATTGAATTTTTAATGCGGATAGCAAAGATAAAAAAATGAAGAAAACATTAATGGTATATAAAAATTTCGAATACCAAATTAATGCTGTTTGAATATGTAGAACTAAATGCTAATTAAGCCTTTCTAAAGACGATTACAAATCCGCCAGATGCTCTAATTTCAAGACCGAAAAAGCAGAGCTTTAAGGTGCCCACAATTTTTGGGTTGCTTAACTTCCAGCTCCTCCGACTATCGGCTGTGGTTCTTTTTTGTGAATTTAGAATTGACTACTTTAAAGTCTATGGGTTGTAGAAAAAGTATGAACGATTTTTCTGCGGAACTCACTCCTGATTATATCCCACCGCCCATCTAAGCCCACACACTCTAAACTAATTTGTTCGTAATTTGAATCCAATGACCGGATCGATAGAGTAACCAATCCATTGCACAATTGCTTCGTCGACCAACCACCTTGAGGACCTGCTGGCCGCCTAATTTCCTTTGACATTTGTGTAATTGCCTTGCTAAAGTTTTCCACTTTCGTTTTAGGTACCTCGGCGAGGTAATCAAGTTTCCGGGGAGGCTTTAAGTTTCCCCACGACCTTGAGAAGACCTCAAGTTTGACCTGGAAAAAAGAGAGCACCCCGCTGGCCACGCCAACTCGCGTTTAGTCGCGTAAGTCGCCACCGTCGATTTGGCTAATCCAAAGTGTGGCCCTCTCCCGGCGACCCCTCGAGCGACCCCTCCAGCCAGCGGCTTCAAATGGCCTCGCGAATGCCGTGTTACGCACGACGTCATCGGTGAGCCACTCGTGCAACTCGATGCGTTCGCCGTTCCTGCTGAAGTGGCGATGCGGGCCAACTAAGCCGGCGAAGAGCACTCAGTGCTGCCAGCGGCAGATTCAGTTGGCATTTCACTGGCAATTCGGGCTGGCCCGGCAGCCAGCCCCGTTTCCAGGCAGTTAAATTCGAGAGACATTTTTGCTTCAGTGCCGGCCATAAAAATCAATTGAATGCTCGCCTTCGCCTTCGACTTTGTAGCCATCGAAGTGCGTAAATGACCATTGCAATTTGAAGATGCTTTTCATAGAAAATTAAATTCCCCAATTGCAGAGACTGGAGGAGGCCCTTGGCCGATCTCAGGGGCTGCTGCTGGGGCCCGCGGTGTCTGCTTATTAATGCTAATTATGAGCCCAGGCGCAGCTTACGGCTCACGGGGTATGGCCGTAATTAGCCATGAATATTTAGCGCCTGCTAGCGAGCCAAAAATTATTTCCTTTCGAAATTAAATTGTACATTTTTTATCGCGGACTCGCCTGGCCCGCCGGCCCGCCAGCCGGCCTGCTCGCGGCCTGTGTCCTAATTAGCCACTTGGAAATTTATGATGATGGCCGAGAGTTTCCTCTTTGGCTTTGGCCGAATGTTTTCCGTCATCTTGACCGTAATGCCGAAGGCAGTCAGTCGTCCTCAGCCGTGGCTCTGTCACATGGGAGATTCAGGCCAACAACTTGGCGGCGGATTTCAAATTATTCATAGAAACGGAAGGTTTGTAATCGTTTACCATCTCACCCCCCACTCCAAAGGGGCGTGGAGGCACTTGAAAATTTTGTTTACCGACCCATTGGGACCGGGGGCCGCTTTGCTTTTCGGTTTATTTGCCAGGCGTTTTCGCTGACTCGCGCGCGCACTTCGAGCATCGATCGGTCGAGGGTTCGATAGCCAACCAGCCAGCCCATCCTGCCGGCAGTGGGGGGGCGGGCTGTGGCACGACCAAAGTGCCACACAATGACACTCAGTCAAACAATGTTAAATGCGCTCGTTGCCGCTGTCTGTCAACTTAGCTCGAGTGCCCCGAACCGGCGACGGAGGCGTCACACAAAAAAAGGAGCATGGGGAGTGCACTTGTCGCCCCCAATCATTGACATGGATGCGTCGTGGCTGACTTTTTAACTGCCTCCTTTTCCCCTCCCCTAAGTCCTGGGCCGACCGTCCATCTGTCCGTCTATCGCCTGGCGCTGTCATCATCACCATCGATGCCCGTGGGAGGTCCCCCGAAAATACTTTGGCATAATTTGCCAACCGAAATTAATGTCCCTGATGATGGCAATTTGTACAGTGGCTGATTAAAGCAGCTTACAGGATATCCGACTCCTCGCTCGGGTTAACCCACAGAGAGCAGTCAAGTGCCGGAGACAAGTGCTGCGGGTGGCGCTGCTGGTCGCCGGGGGGTTGGGGCTTTGGCCTCAAGTGGTTTTCATAGTTCAGCTGAGCGTGGCAAAAATTTGCACAAAAATTTATTGAAAGTTTGTCAACCTCGACGATGATTTGCTCGGGGTTTCAAATGAAATTGATTAAGATTGGAAGTTTCAAACCGTTCAGCAGTTTCGAAAAGTAGGCAATTGAGCGAAATTGCCTGCCTTCAGGGCCAGAAAATTATTGCCTCAAACCAACAACCAATTATAAAAGAAGAGGGGAACGAAATTGGTAGATTAGATCGTTAAGTTAAACAGTTTAAAGGCAAGCAAATCAGAGCAAAGAGAAGAGAACTTAAAGATCAAAATACTAGGATTCTAGTTACCCGAGTAAGCACTTCATAGGATCTTGTCTAAGCTTGAAAAACAAAGACTACAGCTCAGTTAAGTTTCTTAGGACTGCTTGGGTCCTTCAAGAAACTCCTGCTCTTTGGCTGCAGAGGAAGAAGGAAGATTATAGCTTAGAAATATTTGAAGGGCCGTCAGGTCGAAAGCATTAACAAAAAGCTATTTAAGGGAAAACTGAGGCAGCTTTTGAAGCAAAGAACTTTGAGCTCTAATAAGCCGTTTAGTCTCTTTTCAAATCTTGTTCCCCTGGTAGCTGGTGAACTTGAGGAAAGCACAAGCCAAAAGATTTCCTGAGCCTCAAGACCAGACGAGAAGTGTGAAATTCAATCCAAATCTTCTAGGGGAAGCCTAATCCACTTAAATCTGCCAAGGCGGCGTCACCAATAAACATGAATTGCCTAGAAATCCAGAAGCTTATCCAAGAAGCTTAGGAATACTTCGAGAGCTGGTGGATGTTTTTGGTTTAAGAGACTTAAAAATGGGAACATTAATCGAGTTGTCAATCTATTTCTGAAGTATTTTGATTTTTAACTTGAATTCTTCTCCTTCAAATCAAAATATCAAAGCCTCTTAAAGCCAACCCGATCGCCTAGCTCTACTCCAAAATCCTTTCAAATTCTATGAGACTTCTTTGCCTTCCAAAGCGGAGCTTTATTTTCCCGCCAATTGAAACTCATAAATAAGCGGGGTCGCGGGTCCGTGAGCCTAAAAAAACTTGTTGCCTTAGGCCAAAAAGTATCATTGTAGCATTTGAACGACCTGCTTAGCCAGCCCCTCTCCCCACCTCCTTGAACCGGAAAAACAATCAGCGAACTTTCTGCCTCTGCCGCCCCAAAGCAAAGGCTCGCCGGGCTTTGCTCTCCATCCACCAGTCATATAATTTTTGCACCTTTATGAATTATTCCCGAGCACATTGATTAGGCTACGCTGGCTCGCCAGGAGCCCTTCCAGCCGCGCCTCCTTCGGCCAAGCCAGGCACGTCGAGTGGCTGTGAAATTTTCATTTGGGTTTTACTTACGTTCAATCAAGTTTTCACGAAATTAGTTAAGTTTAGCGTGAATTTTATTATGCCGAAAGGAGGCTGGAATATGAATCCGCGAATGAAGGACGGCCCCCCGAAAAACTTTTCAGCTAGGAACTCGCGGCGAACGCGATTTGTGCTCTGAGCGGTCGTCCTTCGGCCAACAGCAAAAACGAGAGGGGAACTTTCTTAATTTAAAAGATTTGGCCACTGATTGCGTATTTACCTTGACAGAAGCAAGACGGCCCAAGGACCTGACTCGTGTGCACTCTGTGGCTATGAAAAATTAATATTCAATTTCTTAAAAGCTTTTCATTTGCAAGCGCCAAGAAAACCATTCGCCTCCACGTTCTCGCTCATAATCTGTAATATTTTATTAGTTCCACAAAGATTTGATCTCTTCCAAGCACACACACGACCATGCTGCCAGAAGCCCGGGATCAGCAGGTAGGAGGACCCACACACCACCGGCCGAGTCGCCAGGGCCCTCAAAATGACACAGACAGTTTACAGTTCACATTTACCGCGCCACAATCTACCGTTAGATGCTGCGAATCTTGAGTTTGTTGTAGTTAAATTTGCTCCTATAAGTGGGTCGATCGTAGATCTCAGCGGGGACCATCGGGGGTCGTTTGCTAGCCGAAGAGAATGAGAATAAATAAAATTCACTTTGGCATTTGCCCGTCCGCACTCACCAGGCACAGTGGAAGTTGTGGAGCTGCTGGTTAGTGTCCTTGCGGTTCTCCTCCAGCTTCCGTAGCTCGGACTTTGTGGTGTGGCCCGTGAAAAAGTCCGTCAAATGCTTGCCGTACATCTGCTTAAAGCCCAGGTGCCCCACACGCTGCAGCATCTCGGCGAACATATGGGTCATGACCCTTTCGAACTGCTCCTCGCGGCTCATCTTGCGGGTCAAATGCGGATTCACATAGTGCATGACACTTTCCACGGTTTGCTCGTAGTCGACGGGCAGGCCGGTCGACTCGTCCACCCGGAAGAGACGCGGCACCACAGTCTTTGGTTTGGGTTTGGTACGGATAATTGTCGTCCTCCAGACTCGGTTCTGGGGGTGAACTTGACTGCGGTTGTAGGTGTCCTGGAATTTGCGACGGAGAGTGCCTTGGGGGAGGTTGGATTTGTTGATTAATTTGACCACCCTTGTGGTGTTGTTCTTGTTCTTGACTTTGACCAGGATCGCCTTGGGCTGAGTCTTTGGTCCGATGATCTTGGCTTTGGGCGCGATTGGTTTCACGGATTTGCCATTGAATTTCGCCGGAACTGCTAACTTTTTATTGACCATTTTCACAAGTCATGAAGACCAAGAAATAAATTATAAAAAATAAACAAAATTAAAACTACAAATTTTGACTAAAATGCCTGGAGCTTGAAATGAGACTGAGTTTGGGATTCCAAAGCCTTCAAAGCTATGAAATCTTCGATTGACACAAATGGCAGAGCAGATGGGGTTGACTAGAAGTTGGTTTCGATTAACAGAATATTATATTTCTGGAGTAAGGAGTTGCAGTTCCATAACTCCGGAAAAACTTTGAGACTCCTTTGGTTCCATTCTTTGAAGACAAATTCGAAATATGAGGAAGCTTGTGAAGTGATTTCTCCGAAGTCCCTCAGTTTCTTTTATTTGGTTCATACTAATTATTATAAATTCTAAGACTAAAATATGGAAATTATATATTAGCCTTCCCCAAGTTGTTCCCTCACTCCATCTTCAGGTCCATTGGCTGGAGACCAAAGTGACCTATGATTCCCAACATTAACAATTTGAAAAATAAGAACTTGAAGACCAAAAAGTGTTCCTTAACTAACTTATTTACCGGAACTGACAAATTGTTTGGGGGAGGCAGCTTTGCACCTTGGCAATGGTGAACTTGTGAACTTTTCGTTCACTGAAAGTCGCCGCTTAAATCTAGAAATTACCTTTTAATAGATCGCATTAAATGCGAGAGCTCCCAAAGATTTTGAAACGGCCACTGCCGCTCATTGTCCCCAAAGAAACATGAGTGCATTTGGAAAGGAGCTGTCATTCTGAATGTCCTACCTACGGATAGTTAAGCTAATAGCCGAAAGTTGTGTTCCTTCCGACGACAACCTGCCAATTAAGATGCTAATCGGCCGCTCCGCCCAGACGGAACTAGTTCCATTCACAGGAATTTACCACACAATAAGTGGCCATCTTCATTTCCTGCCAAGCGAAAAAGTCACAGTTGCACAGTCAAGACGACCGAAGGGAAAGTCGGCCCCAAAGACAGTTTGTTACTTTGTCAACAATGTCAAATGCAAAACTGGGCCAACACACAGACACCCACACACCCACTGACAGACGGAAAGGCAGTTCCTGTCGGCCTCCCCACAACCACCACCACCACAATCACTTGCATATGCAATCGCAGTAGATTAACGGAAGCCCCATTGTTCCAATGCCGCGCGCCAACGAACAAAGCCAAATCAAGAAGACACACGCAGACCCGCACCCAGAGGCTGATGTAGATGCGGGGAAATAGAACAAAAGCAATATAATTAATCATCGAAGAGCAAGCCAAGCAGACACAGCATGAGATGTTTGAGCAACTAAACAGACGGGCCTGGGAAGACAACGGCCGACCGGCTAACTGCAGCGGCCCCCAGAGACAGTTGCAGTGTAAATGTTATTTCAATTGCATCATAAACAACAGCCACAAACAGTAGCAAACAAGCCAAAGATGGACAGCCGAAATAGAAGAAGGTGGAGCCGGGGGAATGAATCTATTCGAAAATCTACACAAATACCATTAGAAATGATATATGTGGTAGAATTTGTTATTTGCTGGTGGGCGGTGATGATGGCAACCACCCAACTTGCTGGGTTGCGTATACGCAATGTTCGTCCGGCGTTCAAGCAAAATTCCATTTTTCAGCACAGCAGGATGAGCGGAGGAGGAGAAGAGCATGAAAATGTATGCAATTTTAAAAAATAAAGACACCCATTGGCCCACACCCTGTCAGCGGCAGGAGCAGAGTCGGCAAGGACACTTCCATTGATGAATAATTCGCCGGGTGAGGGAAATGACTTTACACCTTTTCTCGCACGGGGCTGGTGGGCGGATGGAGAATGAATCAAATCTAGATTTATGTGCTTCATGTCAAATTAAATGGATTTTACATGTCGTCCGGGCATTTCCGCCCCCACTCCAGCGGCAGTCAGGAAGCAAGCAAAAAACGACAAAGTCTCAGGATTGACGACGACGACGACCGATCAGCGGTGAGGCCAATGACAATGGTGACAAAACACAACAACAACAACCGACAAAGAAGGAAAAATAAGGCCGCATTAAAATGTCATTTCACAGCCCTACAAACAAGCGACTCCGCAGGAGTCCTCCCTGCCTCTCAGTTCGTGTGGTTGTCGTCACAAAATATTAAGTTAATCTAACCAACGATGTGGCGCTTATAGTGCCGGCTCACTTTTCGGAGGGTCTGCAGGTTCAGCGACCTTTTGCGGCAGCTGTGGCAAGGACAATTCAGAAATTCATCATGGGAAATTCTTTTTTACCGATTAAATGTCCGCATGATCAGCGCAAGTTTTTTGTATTTTGTCGCGGGGGAATCTCAACCGGCGAGAGTGAGGAGAAGGCTTTGACTTTGTCTGCGACATTTGAACGTTCGCCAGGACCTCCACCACAGCCGGCGACCTCGTGTCATATAATTTATGAAACGAATTGTTTAACATTCAGCGCGCGTCGGGTCCGCCCAACTCGCCGCCGTCACATGTGGCGCTGCGTTGGGAGGCATCCTTTGGATTACCCAAAGGACTGGCAACCTCAACCCGACCTTTTCCCAGCGGGCGGTCTTGTTGGTGTCGCCGCTGCCGCTGCTACCTTTCGATTGTGATAAATGCGTTGGAGAACAGGGAAATCTATCAATTCGCGTATGGCATAAATAAACACATCAAAAAGGACAACACACACAGCCACACGCCTGCCTGCATACGTGTGTGGCAATAAAAAAGTGGCAGTGGCACAAACAAAAAACACACAACCGAAAGCGCGGCAAGAACGCAAGCAGAACGCACGAATTGTTAATCAGAGCAAGCGAACGGCAAGCAAATAACCGAAAGGGCTGGCTG